>PVJX010051404.1:0-10326 GCA_004027295.1 Dolichotis patagonum | reverse complement strand
CAGAATGAACACAAATAAACAACCTGATGCTACAACTCAAACATCTAGAAAAAGAAGAGCAAGCCAAGCCCAAAGCCAAAAGAAGGGAGGAAATTATAAAGATTAGAGCAGAAATTAATGCAATAGAGACTAAGAAAACAGTACAAAGGATCAATGAATCAAAGAGTTGGTTCTTTGAAAGAATAAATAATATTGATAAGCCTCTGGCCAACCTTATTTTAAAAAGGAAAGAAAAAGCTCAAATTCATGCAATAAGGAATGAAAAAGGTGAAATTACTACAGACTCAGTGGAAATACAGAAGATCATCAACACCTATTTCGAAAACCTCTACTCTCATACGTTTGATAACACTGAAGAAATAGATTCCTAGATACATATGAACTACCAAAGCTGGCTCAAAAAGATGTAAAACTGCCAAACAACCCAATTTCTATTAATGAAATTGAAAATGTAAGTAAGTCCTTGCCTACAAAGAAGAGTCCAGGCCCAAATGGATTCACTGCAGAATTCTACAAGAAATACGAAGAAGACTTAATTCCAACACTCCTGAAACTCTTCAATGAAATTGAAAGGGAAAGGGAAAGGGAAGCAATTCTTCCTAAGTCATTCCTGGAAGCAAATATCACTCTAGTACCAAAACCAGAGAAAGACCCAACTAAAAAAGAGAACTATAGGCCAATCTCCCTAATGAACATAGATGCAAAAATTCTCAATAAAATATTGGCAAACAGTATGCAGCAAATCATCAAGAAGATTATACACCACGACCAAGTGGGATTCATCCCAGGAATTGCAGGGATGGTTTAACATATGCAAATCAATAAATGTAATCCACCATATCAATAGAGCCAAAAGTAAGAACCACATGATCATCTCTATAGATGCAGAAAAAGCTTTTGATAAGGTCTAACACTCATTCATCATAAGAACCTTACAGAGAATTGGAATAGAAGGTCACTGCATACTAGTCAGGGGAAAACTTCAAGAGGAAGAGATAGCAATATTAAATATATATGCACCAAATTCAGGAGCATCCAACTATACAAAACAAATATTAACAGAAATGAAAAATCAAACAAACAATAACACAATCATAATCGGAGACCTTAACAGCCCATTGAAACAAAGAGACAGATCAATTGGACAGAAAATGAGCAAAGAATTAACAGAACTGAGTCACACCTGTAAACAAATGAACTTACTAGACATACACATTTTTCCACCCAACAACATCACAACATACATTCTTCTCAGCAGCACATGGGACATTCTTTAAAATACACCATATACTAGCCCAGAGAACCTGCTTAAGTAAATGCAAAAGAATTGAAATTTTCCCATTTATGTTGCTGGATCATAGTGCCATGAAACTAGAAATTAACTTCCAAAGAAACTCCAAAAATGCATGGAAATTAAATAATACACTCCTGCGCAACCAGTGGGCCACAGAGGAAATTAAAGACAAAATTAAACAACATCTTCAAACACACAAAAATAACAAACACAACTTACTGGAACCTGTGGGGTGCAATGAAAGCAGTCTGCAAAGGAGAATTTATTGCAGTAAATTCTCACATCAGGAAAACAGAATGAATGCAAAAAAACAACCTGAAACATCAGGTTGTAACAACATCTCAAACATCTAGAAAAAAAGTATCAACAACAAATGCTGGAAAGGCTGTGGAGACAAGGAAATCTGCACTGTTGGTGGGAGTGTAGATTGGTGCAACCACTGTGAAGGTCAGTCTTGAAATTCCTCAAAAAGCTGGGTTTGGAAATCCCATTTGACCCAGCTCTTCCACTTCTCGACATAATTCCCAGAAGAATTGAAAACATCATATCACAGTGATATATGTGCACCCATGTTTATGGCAGCACAATTTGTAATAGCCAGATCTTGGAAACAACCTAAATGCCCATTAGCTGAGGGATGGATAAAAAAAGATGTGGTATTTTTATATAATGGAGTACTACTCAGCTATAAAGAATGATCACATTGAGATATTTATAAGTAAATGGATGCAACTCAAAACCATACTCATAATAGAAATAAATTGAACTCATATGTGTAAATTCCATATAGTCTCCCTAGTGTAAGAAATGGTAAGAGTACATAAGATACAAAATCCTCAAAAAATACAGTGAAAGAATAAGAATCTGTTCAAAGGGGAAAGAATAATATCTTAGGGAAAATGAGGAAAAAGAAACAGCAATAGAAAAGAAAAATATCTAAAATTATATAAACACACTTAGGATAGCTAAAATGATTGTGCTACAAATTTTATAAGTACTTGGAAAAAACAGTTAACATTCATAGGATTGGAACAATTGTGCATATTATTGTATAGTGATCTGAGGAACTCTTGAAGATAATTTTGTAAAATAACAACCCTGGTTATGCTCATACCACCTTGCTTTGAAGGCCTATATTTTCAGTGTTTTGGGCTCTTTGCTATTGTTATTTATTTGTCTTTTTTGTTTCATGTTTTTCTAGCAATTTCTTTTTTCTTTTCTTTGCTTTGCTTTGCTTTGCTTTGCTTTTCCCTCTACTATAGAAAGGATAGGTACACATGTAGAGACTCATACATGTGTAGAACTTCTCTTAAACAGTTTATCAGAAGCCACAATATAAAGCATGATGAAATGAACAGCTAATTTGAAGAAAAACAGACATTAAGGTAGCCAGTGCTGATTCAATAGCATCATACTGTGAATCCAGAAATACTATTATTCTTTGTTCAGAGTGATTTTAATCTGTTTTGTATCATTTAACTTCAATATACATGAAGATATGGACAGCTATTTTGAAGAGAACAAGAGACATTACAGTAGCCTTTGTTGATTTTCCTGTTGTCTGGTTTTGAAGGCCTGTAATGCCTTCATTATTCTGTTTGATCAGTTTTATACTATTTTTGTATGAATTCATTGTGTGTGAAGATATAGACAACTATTTAGAAGGAAACAAGAGATATTATAACCAATGTTGATCTCCTATTGTCTTGCTTTGAAATCTGTGTCACTTACATTGTTTTCTTCTGATCTGCTTTGTTCTGTTTCGTTATGGTTTGTTTTACCTTCTTTAACATTAAAAAATAAAATAAAATATACAGTTCAGAAAAAAATAAATGTTATGATTAACTGTATGTCCATTAAAAATTATATGCAATCACTAAAATTTAGAGACAGAAATTATCAGTCAATAATAAAACTAAAACAAAATCATAAAAAAGAATCAATTTATACAACGTTAGACAGAGAAAAGAGAAGGAAATGGACAAAAAACCCAAATGGAGCAAGTAACAAACAACTGCTTATGGTTGATTTTAATCTAGCTATGCGATTAATTATATTAAATGCAAGTGGTTTGTATACACACAGAAACTGTTGAATGTAAAAACATACACCGTACAAACAGCAAGTAAAAGAAAGTGGGAGTAGCTATATAAACATAATACAAAGATCAGTAAAAAGATACATCAATGAAAAGATATAATAATTCTAAATGCATGTGCACCTAAGAACAAAGTTTCAAAAATACATGACCCCAAAATGAATAAAGCTAAAAGAAGAGAGAAACACACATAGTTGGAAATATCTTAGTAATCAATGTAAGTTGACAGGAAACTCCAAATGACAACACAATTATATTAACCCAACAGACATGTACGGAACATGTCCTCCAGTAGCAAAATACATGTTCTTTCCCATGCATTCATAAAAAGTTCGTAAAAATATACTTTCCCAGAGCAATAAGAAAATTTTAAAACTTGAAATCAGTCATATTGTTATCTGATCCTAACAAAGTGATACTAGAAATCAATAATATAAAGACATCTAGAACATTCTCTTATTACTAAAAAGGTTTTAAACACACGTTTAGATGATCTGTGAATTGAAGAAAAGATTTGAACTATTTTTAATTGAACAAAAACTAAAAATATATCAAAATTTAGGAGACATATGTAAGTGGTGTTTGAAGGGAAAGTTAAGCACAATTTGTTATGCTAGAAGAGAGGTTCTAAATTAATACTGTAAGCATCATCCTTAAAAAAATCTAAAAGAACAAATTAAGTACATAAACTGCATAAAGAAGAAAACAAGATAAGAGAATAAATCTTAAAACAGATGTAAAAGAAAAACAATTACATGAAAATCTGATTGGTTTAAAAGACTGATATTAACAAATCTCTAACCATACAGACCAAGAAAAAACAGCAAAGACACAAAATTTCCAATATCAGGAATAAAAGAGAAAATATTATTACAGTACCTATAAATACAAAAAGAATAATGAAGAAATAATTTGTGCTCACACATCTAACAATTTAAATAAAATAGAAAATTTCCTTATAAAGACAAACAACCAACCAAATATTACAAAAGAGATCAATTATATGTATTTTATAAATAATTAAATCCAGAATGAAAAATACAAAGCACAATCACATATGAGTTTACTGTTGAAGTCTATCAAATATTATTCTGTTTGGCTTTGTTTATTTGAGACTAGTTCTCACTATATAGTTCAGGCTAGCTATAAACTCACTAGTTAGCCCAAGTTGGCCTCGAACTTGCGGCAATGCTCCTGCTTCAACCTCCTGAATGCTAGGATTACAGGCATGTGCCACCACATCTGGCTTGAAGTCCATCAAATATTTAAGAGAAAACTACTACCAATTTTTTTGCCAATTCTTCCCAAAAATTGAAATGGAGAAATTAATTTTGTGAGAGTAGAATATAAAATGAAGCAAAGACATTACAAAAAAAGACTATGGACCAAAAGCAAACACAAAACTCTTTCACAAAGTACTAGCAAACTGAATCCAGAATTATGCATAACTGATAGATAACTATCACAACCAAGAACAATTTATTCCAGGAATGCAAGTTTTATTCAGTATTTTAAAATTAATCAATGGATACTGGAAACTGGGAAGATGGCAGATCAATAAGCAGCAAAGTAAAGAGCCTCTCTGAGAGAAACAGCTCAGATGCTGGAATAAAGCATCCTGGAAAAGACCAAAAGGAAGGAGATGGGATCCTCTTGACACAGAAAGAAACTAAAGGGAAAAAAAAGAAAGAAAAGAAAAATGTGGACAGAAGGCTGTATCCAGATGTGCTCTCACTGGAGCCAGTCCCATTGTGTACAAAAGTCCACTGGAATGCAAAGACGTGCATTCGCAGTGAAGTTGGGGGTTGGCAAGCCGGAGGGCCATGGTGGAAGGATGCAGTCTGGAAGGGGGTGGTGGAGTGAAGAACAACACCAGTTCGGAGATCTGCACCAGCTCGCGGTAGCCAGGTGATATTCAGGCAGGATAAGCCCAGAACCAGAACTGCAGTGGCTTCAGTCAGCCACTCCTAGTGCAGAACAGTTTGGTGACAATTGCTTGGACTGAGACCCGCCCCTGTGCATGATCCAATAGCCAAGGACAAGATCTCCCTGCAGCTATCCCTAACTAGCCCTGTTCGCACAGCACACACTAACTTGGTGAAGACTCCTAGTGGTTGATCAGCTTAGAAGGGAGGGGCCAGCCTGCCCTGCCCCTGCTTGTATTTCAGTGGGTGCCAGCAGGCTGGGGAGGGCAGCAATCCCTAGCCAGCATCCTGCAGAGTAATCGCCAATACAGGAAGTGCCAGGGACACCCACTATCCACTTGTCTGGAAGAAACCAGAAACTTGACAAGAGAAAGAAACAAAAGGAAGTCTCCAGCCTCCAACCTAAACAGTACTGGGCCAGGAGAGGTAAACACAGAAGAGATCAGGGTTTGCACACCTGTGGTCTCTAAAGAAGTAGTATCTGACATAAAGAAATACCTTTGTGACATAAAAGCATAAATATTAATACAAGTAAAGGAAGATATAAGAAAAATAATAAAAGAAATGCTAAGCACCTCTCAAGAAGACAAAGATGGAAGAGTGGAGGTGCATAGAAAAAGGAGAAAAACCTTTGATGAAAAACATTAAAAAAATCTAGAATACATGAAACAGATTCAAAGAGATTACCAGGAAATTAAAAACTATTGAAATCTGGAAAAATTGCTTGAAAGAAACTAAAAAAACTATTAAACCTTGAAGACAGGTTTGCAACATGTGATTGCAAAAGGAAAGATCTCTTAAAGATAACAAGGAACCAGTAAATAACAATGTAAAGTCTAGACATGACAAGCGGATCTATTACTTAAGAATAAAAAATGTGAGTGAAGTAGTGGGGATGAACACAAAAGAAATACAAAGGCTATTTACAGAAATAATTAAAGAAAACTTCCCAAGCATAGAAAAGGAAATGATATTCAGACATATGAGGCATACAGAACTCTAACCATGTATAACCAAAATAAATCTACACCTAGACATATAATAATCAAGATCCAAGAAATTCAACACAAGAACAGAATATTAAAAGCTGTCAGAGAAAAGAAACACATCACCTATAAAGGAAAACCCATCAAAACCACGACAGACTTCTCAACACAAACCATCAAATCAAGAAGAGCTTGTAGTGAAGTATTCCAAGCCTTGAAAGAAAATAACCTCCAACCCAGATTGATGTACCCTGCAAAACTATCTTTTAAAAGTAATGGAGAAACAAGATGCTTCCATGACAAAGAGGAACTGAGGGAGTTCATTACTACCAATCCAACCCTACAAAAAATACTGAAGAATATTCTAGAGAGAGAGAGAAAAGACCATGTTTTCAGAAACAGAAGCATAGGGGGCTCATTGAATGGGGCAGACAGTGGAATTAAGGAGAAAAATAGACAACCAAAGGCTGAAAAATAGCATGGTAGAGATGAGGCAGAGTCTATTGGCCATAATTGCTAACACAGATGGCCTCAATACACTAATAAAAAGAAACACAGGCAGAGTGGATCAGGAGATAGGATCCATCAAGATGCTCTATATAAGAAATATAATTAACCTGAAAGAGGGTTTATGGAATGCAAGTCAAAGATGAGAAAATAATGCTCTATGTGACAGGGAACCAGAAAAAAGTGGGGTAGTTTGCCCATCAGCTGTAGATTGTTGGAAAGACTAAACTTTTATACACTGGATAACTACTCAGCTATAAGGAAGGAAAACTTTGAGGCTCTTCTAGGTAAATGGACACAACTTGAGACCAAGCTCAGGGGTAAAAAGGTGCAGAACCACTTAAGTAAATAGCAAGTTGCCTCCCTAATCTAAAAACTAAAAGAGTTAGTGGCATACAAAATGTACAATGTACCCTGGGAAAGTGAAAGGGGAGGAATTGTCTAAAAAGGGAAAGCAGAGGACATTGTTAGTGTATTACCATGACTTGAAACCCATATTTTTTTTATCGCTCTGTTTAGTTTGGTTATATTCTGTTCCAGTTTGTCTACTTGTACTAGATTTGAGGGCATAAACAGCTATTCCAAAGATAGCAGGATATACTATGGTAATCATTTTTAATTTCTTATTAACTTTATCTTCAACCCTGTATTGCTTTCACTGCCTTGTTTTAACTGATTTTATTTGAATCTGTTTTGTGTGATTGCTACCTTTTCTTGACTGATTTTATTCAAATCTGTTATATTTGATAGTATCAAGTCTGAGAGTATAGCCAACTACTCTGAAGACAATAAGATTCACCATGATACTCATTCTGGTTTAACTATTACCCTCTTTTGAAGTCCTATAATATCTCCAATGTTTTGTTTTTACTGATTTTGTTCTGTACTGCTATGTTCAATTTTATTTTGCCTGATGATATAGGCAATTCTGTTGAAGATAACAAGAGACATCATGGTAATCATCATAGATCACTATGTAATGTGGTTTTAAATCATGTCCTTTTGTATTGAATAACCCCATTTTGGTTTTTTTTCTCATTTGGTTTTATTCTTTTTAAGATAAAAATTTAAAAAGGAAAAATAAAAAAATTAATCAATGGAATTCACCATATAATGGATTTAAGGAGAAAAACCATATGGTTATCTCAATATGTGTAACAAAAGGTCATAAAATTCAGACCTCACTCATTAAACTTGTTGACAGCTATGTACAGAAAGAAACCTTTTCAAAGTGATAAAGAGAATCTGCAAAGAATTCACAGCAAATACACACTTAGTAATAACATACTGAAGATTGAGAAATCATAAAATTATCCTATCATCACTCCCATTCAATCCCATATGAAAGGTTCTAGCCAGTGAAGTAAAGTCAATGTGAAAAGCAAAACTAAAGAAGTGACTGTGTGTATGGGGGGGGGATCAAAAAGGGATAAATAAAAAGTATACAGACTAGAAAGAAATAAATGAAAACTCTCATAGATAACATGATTTCTGACAGAAAATTTCAAGGAGTATGAAAAATATGTGAGTTCAGCAAAATGAATATGCAAACTAAACTGTATTTCCACATACAAGACATGAAGAGTTAAAAACTGAATTATAAAATATGCCATTTATAATAACACCAAAACCATGAAGTACTAAATTACTGATCTAACAAAGTATGTATAGACCTTTTATGATAAAAACTATAAAACATTGAGGGAATAAATTAAAGGATTTGTGAAGATATAGCACCCCTATTATCTAACCACCTTCCAAAAACCCAGCCTCTATCAGACTATTGAGGGACATTCCAGACCTAAACAAACACAACCTAGTTTAAAACTCGGCAGAAATAGCCTGGCATAGTGGTGCACTCCTGTAATCCCAGCACTTGGGAGGCTGAAGCAGGAGGATCATTTGTGAGTTTGAGACCAGCCCAGGCTACAAAAAGAACCCAAGGCCATCCTGAACTGTATAGTGAGATCTTGTGCCAAAAAGACAAAAAAAGGCAGAAATAGGAGCAGACACCTCACAGAAAAAATCTTCACATAAGAAATAAGCTTCTGAAAATATACATAGACATAGACACTCTGTCTATGTCCACCAAGTCCATTTGTTCACAGGTGTGATTCAGTTCTGTTATTTCTTTGCTGATTTTCTGTCTAGTTGATCTGTCCTTTTGTGTCAATAGCATGTTAAGATCTCCTGTTATAATTGTGTTATTGCTTACTTGATTTTTCATTTCTGTTAATATTTGTTTTGTATAGTTTGACTCTCCCAAATTTGGTCATATATATTTAAGATTGTTATCTCTACGTCTTGAAGTTTTCCCCTAACTAGTATGTAGTGACCTTCTTTATCTCTTTGGATCATTCTTGGTTTGAAATTCACATTGTCTGCAAAGAGAATTGCTACCCCTGCTTTTTTGGGTGTTCCTGTTGCATGAAGAATTGTTTTCCATCCTTTGAATTTCAGTCTATGAGTTTCCTTCTTGGTTAGATGTGTTTCCTGTACACAGCATATGGTTGGATGCTTTTTCTTGATCCATTCTGCCAGTCTGTTTCTTTCACTTGGTGAATTAATGCCATTTACATTAATGGTTATAACTGATAAATATTGATTTACTTTTGACATGTTATCTTTCTGCTGTTGATTTTTCACCTTTCCACTCTGTTTAATTGTTTGCATGCTTAGTGGTTTTTTTCCTATGTCTGTCTAGAATGTTTTTCAGTAGTCTTTGCAGGGTTGGTTTAGTGGTCATGAGGTTCTTCAGCTGTGCTTTTTCATGGAAGTATCTTATTACTCTATCCATTTTGAGGGACAGTTTTGCAGGGTACGTCAGTCTGGGTTGAAAGTTGTTTTTCTTTAGGATCTGAAATACTTCACTCCATGCTTTTCTTGATTTCATTGTTTGTATTGAGAAGTCTACTGTGATTCTGATAGATCTTCCTTTATAGGTGAGCTGTCTTTTCTCTCTAACAGCTTTTAATATTCTGTTCTTATGTTGGATTTCTGGGATGGTGATTATTATATGTCTGGGTGTAGTTTTATTTTGGTTATGGCTATTTGGAGTTCTATATGCTTCACTAATCTGTATGTCAGTTTCTATTCTCTTGTTTGTGAAATTTTCAGCTATTACTTCTGTAAAAAGCCTCTTTATATCATTTGTGTTGTGATGACCTTCTTTTTTGTTTATCCCTATCAATCTTATGTTGTTTTTCTTTGCATCATCTTTCAGCTGTTGAATTGTTATTTCCTGATTCCTTGTTATTTTTAAAAGATCTTTCCTTTCCTGTTCACTAGCTGCAATCTTGTCTTCAAGGTCTGAAATTGTATCTTCACTTTTGTTAAGGTGGTTTTGCCAACTTTTGGTGGAATTTTTTATTTCCTTTATATCTCTTTGAATCTGCTTCATACATTCTGTTTGTTTCTTATATTATTCATTCAGGGTTTCCATCTTTTTGCACTGTTCCTCTAATTTTTTAACTATGTCTTCTTTAGATGTGTTCAGCATTTCTTTCATCACATTTA
>PVJX010051403.1:0-10315 GCA_004027295.1 Dolichotis patagonum | reverse complement strand
TGGGAAAGATGCACTTGTGTCACACTTGTGATTACCGTAGAAATACCTCAAACATAAATGTAATGCAATGCGCTAAAAGAATACTTAGTAAAAATAGTACTATTTTTCTTTCCTACAAAGTGCATTTGCTTTCTCTGCGTGTTTTAACCTAAACTGAGGATAAGTATACTATATCATTCTTGTGCTTTAGCCTAGAAACTCCTCATACTCAAGTGAAATGCATAAGATGAATTAGTCCTCAGCAGTAACGCACACGTCCTGTTTCCCAGAAGTGGGATTACTTACTGAGCATATACCACGTGATCGTGGGAAAGATACACTTGTGTCACACTTGTGATTTACCTTAGAAATACCTCAAACATAAGTGTAATGGACTGCGCTAAAAGAACACTTAGTAAAACAGGACTAATTTTCTTTCCTGGAAAGTGCATCAGCTTTCTCTGCGTGGTTTAACATGAACTTAGGATATGTATACTATGTCATTCTTGTGATGTAGCTTAGCAATACCTCAAACTTCAGTGAAACGCGTAGCATGAGTTAGACCTCAGGAGTAACGCACATGTGCACTTTCCCAGAAGTACGACTGCTTACTCAGCATATACCACGTGATCGTGGGAAAGATGCACTTGTGTCACACTTGTGATTTACCTTAGAAATACCTCAAACATAGGTGTAATGCACTGTGCTAAAAGAACACTTATTAAAAAAGGACTAATATTCTTTCCTGGAAGGTGCATAAGATTTCTCTGCTTGATTTAAGATGAACTTAGATATGTATACTATGTCATTCTTGTGATTTAGCTTAGAAATAACTCAAACTTAAGTGAAATACATAAGATGAGTTAGTCCCCAGGAGTAACGCACACGTGCTGTTTCCCAGAAGTAGGATTGCTTACTCAGCATATACCACGTGCTCGTGGGAAAGGTACACTTGTGTCACACTTGTGATTTCCTCAGAAATACCTCAAACATAAGAGTAATGCACTGCACTAAAAGAACACTTAGTAAAAAAAGTACTACTTTTCTTTCCGACAAAGTGCATTTGCATTCTCTGCATGTTTTAACATGAACTGAGGATAAGTATACTATATCATTCTTGTGATTTAGCCTAGAAACAGGTCAAACTCAAGTGAAACGCAAAAGATGAGTTAGTCCACAGCAGTAACGCACACATGCTGTTTCCCAGAAGTAGGATTGCTTACTCAGCATATACCACGTGATGGTGGGAAAGATACACTTGTGTCACACTTGTGATTTACCTTAGAAATACCTCAAACATAAGTGTAATGCACTGCGCTAAAAGAACACTTAGTAAAAAAGGACTAATTTTCTTTCCTGGAAAGTGCATAAGCTTTCTCTGTGTGGTTTAACATGAACTCAGGATATGTATACTATGTCATTCTTGTGATTTAGCTTAGAAATACCTCAAACTTAAGTGAAATACATAAGATGAGTTAGTGCTCAGCAGTAACGCACAGGTGCTGTTTCCCAGAAGTAGGATTGCTTACACAGCATATACCACGTGATCGTGGGAAAGATACACTTCTGTCACACTTGTGATTTATCTTAGAAATACCTAAAACATAAGTGTAATGCACTGCGGTAAAAGCACACTTAATAAAAAAGGACTAAATTTCTTTCCTGGAAAGTGCATAAGATTTCTCCGCGTCGTTTGACATGAACTTATAATATGTATACTATGTCATTCTTATGATTTAGCTTAGAAATATCTCAAACTTAAGTGAAACGCGAAACATGAGTTAGTCCTCAGGAGTAACACACATGTGCTGTTTCCCAGAAGTGGGATTGCTTACTCAGCATATACCACGTGATCTTTGGAAAGATACACTTGTGTCACACTTGTGATTTACATTAGAAATACCTCAAACATAAGTGTAATTCGCTGTGCTAAAAGAACACTTAGCAAAAAAGGACTATTGTTCTTTCCTGGAAAGTGCATCTGCTTCTTCTGCGTGGTTTACCATGAACTTAGGATATTTATACAATGTCATTCTGCTGATTTAGCTTAGAAATACCACAAACTTAAGTGAAATACATAAGGTGAGTTAGTCCTCAGGAGTAATGCACACGTGCTGTTTCCCAGAAGTAGGATTGCTTACTCAGCATATACCTCGTGATCGTGGGAAAGATACAGTTGTGTCACACTTGTGATTTACCTTAGAAATACCTCAAACATAAGTGTAATGCAATGCGCTAAAAGCACACTTAGTAAATAAAGTACTATTTTTCTTTCCGATAAAGTGCATTTGCTTTCTCTGCGTGTTTTAACCTGAACTGAGGATAAGTATACTATATCATTCTTGTGCTATAGCCTAGAAACACCTCATACTCAAGTGAAACACATAAGATGAATTATTCCTCAGCAGTAACGCACACGTGCTGTTTCCCAAAAGTGGGATTTCTTACTCAGCATATACCACGTGATCGTGGGAAAGATACACTTGTGTCACACTTGTGATTTACCTTAGAAATACCTCAAACATAAGTGTAATGCACTGTGCTAAAACAACACTTAGTAAAAAAAGTACTACTTTTCTTTCCTACAAAGTGATTTGCTCTCTCTGTGTGGTTTAACATGAACTGGGGATAAGTATACTATATCACTCTTGTGATTTAGCTAGAAACACCTCAAATTCATGTGAAACGCATAAGATGAATTAGTCCACAGCAGTAATGCACACGTGCTGTTTCCCAGATGTAGGATTGCTTACTCAGCATATACCACGTGATCGTGGGAAACATACACTTGTGTCACACTTGTGAATTACCTTATAAATACCTCAAACATAAGTGTAATGCCTTGCGATAAAAGAACACTTAGTAAAAAAGACTAATATTCTTTCCTGGAAAGTGCATAAGCTTTTTGTGCGTGGTTTAAAATGAACTTAGGATATGTATACTATGTCATTCTTCTGATTTAGCTTAGAAATACCTCAAACTTAAGTGAAATACATAAGATGAGTTAGTCTTCAGCAGTAACGCACACGTGCTGTTTCCCAGAAGTACGATTGCTTACTCAGCATGTACCACGTGATCGTGGGAAAGATACACTTGTGTCACACTTGTGATTTACCTTAGAAATACCTCAAACATAAGTGTATTGCACTGCTTTAAAAGAACACTTAGTAAAAAAGGACTAATTTTCTTTCCTGGAAAGTGCATCAGCTTTCTCTGCGTGGTTTAACATGAACTTAGGATATGTATACTATGTCATTCTTGGGATTTAGCTTAGAAATACCTCAAACTTAAGTTAAACGCGTAACATGAGTAAGTCCTGAGGAGTAACGCACATGTGCAATTTCCCAGAAGTACGACTGCTTAGTCAGCATATACCACGTGATCGTGGGAAAGATACACTTCTGTCACACTTGTGATTTACCTTAGAAATACCTCAAACATAAGTGTATTGCACTGCGCTAAAAGAACACTTAGTAAAAAAAGACTAATATTCTTTCTTGGTAAGTGCATAAGCTTTCTCTGCGTGGTTTAAGATGAACTTAGGATATGTATACTATGTCATTCTTCTGATTTAGCTTAGAAATACCTCACACTTGAGTGAAACGCATAAGATGAGTTAGTCCTCAGGAGTAATGCACATATGCTGTTTCCCAGATGTAGGACTGCTTACTCAGCATATACCACGTGATCTTGGGAAAAATACACTTGTGTCACACTTTCGATTTACCTTAGAAATACCACAAACATAAGTGTAATGCACTGCGCTAAAAGAACACTTAGCATAAAAGGACTATTTTTCTTTCCTGGAAAGTGCATCTGCTTTTTCTGCGTGATTTAACATGAACTTAGGATATGTATACTATGCCATTCTTGTGATTTAGCTTAGAAATACCTCAAACTTAAGTGAAATGTGTAACATGAGTTAGTCCTCAGGAGTAACACACCTCTGGTGTTTACCAGAAGTAGGATTGCTTACTCTGCATATATCACGTGATCGTGGGAAAGATACACTTGTGTCACACTTGCGATTTACCTTAGAAATACCTCAAACATAGGTGTAATGCACTGCGCTAAAAGAACACTTATTAAAAAAGGACTAATATTCTTTCGTGGAAAGTGCATAAGCATTCTCTGCTTGATTTAAGATGAACTTAGATATGTATACTATGTCATTTTTGTGATTTAGCTTAGAAATACCTCAAACTTAAGTGAAATACATAAGATGAGTTAGTCCCCAGCAGTAACGCACACGTGCTGTTTCCCAGAAGTAGGATTGCTTACTCACCATATACCACGTGCTCGTGGGAAAGGTACACTTGTGGGACACTTGTGATTTACCTCAGAAATACGTCAAACAAAAGTGTAATGCACTGCACTAAGAGAACACTTAGTAAAAAAAGTACTACTTTTCTTTCCTACAAAGTGCATTTGCTTTCTCTGCGTGTTTTTACATGAACTGAGGATAAGTATACTATATCATTCTTGTGATTCAGCATAGAAACACCTCAAACTCAAGTGAAATACATAAGATGAGTTAGTGCTCAGCAGTAACGCGCACGTGCTGTTTCCCAGAAGTAGGGTTGCTTACTCACCATATACCACGTGATCGTGGGAAAGATACCCTTGTGTCACACTTCGGATTTACCTTAGAAATACCTTAAACATAAGTGTAATGCACTGTGCTAAAAGAACACTTAGTAAAAAGGGACTAATTTTCTTTCCTGGAAAGGGCATAAGCTTTCGCTGCGTGCTTCAACATGCACTTAGTATATGTATACTATGTCATTCTTGTGATTTAGCTTAGAAATTCCTCAAAGTTAAGAGAAACGCGTAACATGAGTTAGTCCTCAGGAATAACACACATGTGCTGTTTCCCAGAAGTAGGATTGCCTACTCAGCATATACCACGTGATGGTGGGAAAGATACACTTGTGTCACACTGGTGATTTACCTTAGAATTAAATCAAACATAAGTGTATTGCACTGCGCTCAAAGAACACTTAGTAAAAAAGGACTTTCTTTCCTGGAAAGTGCATTCGCATTCACTGCGTGGTTTAACATGAACTTAGGTTATGTTTACTGTATCATTCTTGTGATTTAGCTTACAAATACCTCAAACTTAAGTGAAATACATAAGATGAGTTAGTGCTCAGCAGTAACGCACACATGCTGTTTCCCAGTAGTAGCATTGCTTAATCAGCATATACCACGTGTTCGTGGGAAACTTACAGTTGTGTCACACTTGTGATTTACCACAGCAGTGCCTCAAACGTAAGTGTAATGCACTGCGCTAAAAGAACAATTAGTAAAAAAAGTACTACTTTTCTTTCATACAAAGTGCATTTGCTTTCTCTGCATGTTTTAACATGAACTGAGGATAAGTATACTATATCATTCTTGTGATTTAGCCTAGAAACCCCTCATACTCAAGTGAAACGCATAAAATGAATTAGTCCTCAGCTGTAACGCACAGGTGCTGTTTCCCAGAAGTGGGATTGCTTATTCAGCATATACCACGTGATCGGGGGAAAGATATACTTGTGTCACACTTGTGATTTACCTTAGAAATACCTCAACATAAGTGTAATGCACTGCGCTAAAAGAACACTTAGTAAAAAAGGACTACTTTTCTTTCCTGGAAAGTGCTTTCACTTCCTCTGTGTGGTTTAACATGAACTTAGGTTATGTATACTATGTCATTCTTGTGATTTAGCTTAGAGATTCCTCAAACTTAAGTTCATGAAATGCATAAGATGATTTTGTTCTCAGGAGTAATGCACTTGTGCTGTTTCCCACAGGTACGACTGCTTACTCAGCATATACCACGTGATCGTGGGAAAGATACACTTGTGGCAGACTTGTGAGTTACCTAAGAAATACCTCAAATGTAAGTGCAATGCACTGCGCTAAAAGAACACTTAGTAAAAAAAGACTAACATTCTTTCCTGGAAAGTGCATAAGCATTCTCTGCGTGGTTTAAGATGAACTTAGGTCATATATACTATGTCATTCTTGTGATTTAGCTTAGAAATGCCTCAAAGTTAAGAGAAATGCGTAACATGAGTTAGTCCTCAGGAGTAACACACATGTGCTGTTTCCCAGAATTAGGATTGCTTACTCTGCATATACCACGTGATCATGGGAAAGATACACTTGTGTCACACTTGTGATTTACCCTAGAAATAAACCAAACATAAATGTATTGCCCTGCGCTAAAAGAACGCTTAGTAAAAAAGGACTAACTTTCTTTCTTGGAAAGTGCATTCACTTTCTCTGCGTGGTTTAACATGAACTTAGGTCATGTATACTATGTCATTCTTGTAATTAAGCTTAGAAATACCTCAAACTTAAGTGAAATACATAAGATGAGTTGGTGCTCAGCAGTATCGCACACGTGCTGTTTCCCAGAAGTAGAATTGCTTACTCAGCATATACCACGTGATCTTGGGAAAGATACACTTGTGTCACACTGGTGATTTACCTTAGAATTAAATCAAACATAAGTGTATTGCACTGCACTCAAAGAACACTTAGTAAAAAAGGAATAACTTTCTTTCCTGGAAAGTGCATTCGCTTTCACTGCGTGGTTTAACATGAACTTAGGTTATGTATACTATGTCATTCCAGTGATTTAGCTTAAAAATACCTCAAACTTAAGTGAAATACATAAGATGAGTTAGTGCTCAGCAGTAAAGCACACGTTCTGTTTCCCAGAAGTAGGATTGCTTACTCAGCATGTACCACGTGATCGTGGGAAAGATACAGTTGTGTCACACTTGTGATTTACCTCAGAAATACCTCAATCATAAGTGTAATGCACTGCGCTAAAAGAACACTTAGTAAAAAAAGTACTACTTTTCTTTCCTACAAAGTGCATTTGCTTTCCCTGTGTGTTTTAACATGAACCGAGGATAAGTATACTATATCATTCTTGTGATTTAGCCTAGAAACACCTC
This sequence comes from Dolichotis patagonum, assembly GCA_004027295.1. Classification (NCBI taxonomy): domain Eukaryota; kingdom Metazoa; phylum Chordata; class Mammalia; order Rodentia; family Caviidae; genus Dolichotis; species Dolichotis patagonum. The sequence goes on along the minus strand of PVJX010051403.1, from coordinate 3,380 downwards.
AAACTCAAGTGAAACGCATAAAAGGAATTAGTCCTCAGCAGTAACGCACACGTGCTGTTTCCCAGAAGTGGGATTGCTTATTCAGCATATACCACGTGATCGTGGGAAAGATACACTTGTGTCACACATGTGATTTACGTTAGAAATACCGCAAACATAAGTGTAATGCACTGCGCTAAAAGAACACTTAGTAAAGAAGGACTACTTTTCTTTCCTGGAAAGTGCATTCACTTCCTCTGCGTGGTTTATCATGAACTTAGGTTACGTATACTATGTCATTCTTGTGATTTAGCTTAGAGATACCTCAAACTTAAGTTCATGAAACGCATAAGATGATTTAGTTCTCAGGAGTAACGCACTTGTGCTGTGTCCCAGAGGTACGACTGCTTACTCAGCATATACCACGTGATCGTGGGAAAGATACAGTTGTGTCACACTTGTGATTTACCTCAGAAATACCTCAAACATAAGTGTAATGCACTGCGCTAAAAGAACACTTAGTAAAAAAAGTACTACTTTTCTTTCCTACAAAGTGCATTTGCATTCTCTGCGTGTTTTAACATGAACTGAGGATAAGTATACTATATCATTCTTGTGATTTAGCCTAGAAACAACTCAAACTCAAGTGAAACGCATAAAATGAATTAGCCCACAGCAGTAATGCACACGTGCTGTTTCCCAGATGTAGGATTGCTTACTCAGCATATACCACGTGATCGTGGGAGAGATACACTTGTGTCACACTTGGGAATTACCTTAGAAATACCTCAAGCATAAGTGTATACCCTGCGCTAAAAGAACACTTAGTAAAAAAAGACTAATATTCTTTCCTGGAAAGTGCATAAGCTTTCTCTGCGTGGTTTAACATGAACTTAGTATATGTATACTATGTCATTCTTCTGATTTAGCTTAGAAATACCTCAAACTTAAGTGAAATACATAAGATGAGTTAGTGCTCAGCAGTAACGCACACGTGCTGTTGCCCAGAAGTAGGATTGCTTACTAAGCATATACCACGTGATCGTGGGAAAGATACAGTTGTGTCACACTTGTGATTTACCTCAGAAATACCTCAAACATAAGTGTAATGCACTGCGCTAAAAGAAGTCTTAGTAAAAAAAGTGCTACTTTTCTTTCCTACAAAATGCATTTGCTTTCTCTGCGTGTTTTAACCTGAACTGAGGATAAGTATACTATATCATTCTTGTGATTTAGCCTAGAAACACCTCAAACTCAAGTGAAACGCATAAAATGAATTAGCCCATAGCAGTAATGCACACGTGCTGTTTCCCAGATGTAGGATTGCTTACTCAGCATATACCACGTGATCGTGGGAAAGATACCCTTGTGTCACACTTGTGATTTACCTTAGAAATACCTCAAACATAAGTGTATGCCCTGCACTAAAAGAACACTTAGAAAAAAAAGACTAATATTCTTTCCTGGAAAGTGCATAAGCTTTCTCTGCGTGGTTTAACATGAACTTAGGATATGTATAATATGTCATTCTTGTGATTTAGATTAGAAATACCTCAAAGTTAAGAGAAACGCGTAACATGAGTTAGTCCTCAGGAGTAACACACATGTGCTGTTTCCCAGAATTAGGATTGCTTACCCTGCATATACCACGTGATCATGGGAAAGATACACTTGTGTCACACTTGTGATTTACCTTAGAAATAAATCAAACATAAGTGTATTGCACTGTGCTAAAAGAACACTTAGTACAAAAGGACTCACTTTCTTTCCTGGAAAGTGCATTCGCATTCACTGCGTGGCTTAACATGAATTTAGGTTATGTATACTATGTCTTTCTTGTGATTTAGCTTAGAAATACCTCAAACTTAAGTGAAATACATAAGATGAGTTAGTGCTCAGCAGTAACGCACACGTGTTGTTTCCCAGAAGTGGGATTGCTTATTCACCATATACCACGTGATCGTGGGAAAGATACACTTGTGTCACACTTGTGATTTACCTCAGAAATACCTCAAACATAAGTGTAATGCACAGCGCTAAAAGAACACTTATTAAAAAAAGTACTACTTTTCTTTCCTACAAAGCGCATTTGCTTTCTCTTCGTGGTTTAACATGAACTGAGGATAAGTATACTATATCATTCTTGTGATTTAGCCTAGAAACACCTCAAACTCAAGTGAAACGCATAAAAGGAATAAGTCCTCAGCAGTAACGCACACGTGCTGTTTCCCAGAAGTGGGATTGCTTATTCAGCATATACCACGTGATCGTGGGAAAGATACCCTTGTGTCACACTTGTGATTTACCTTAGAAATACCTGAAACATAAGTGTAATGCACTGCACTAAAAGAACACTTAGTAAAAAACACTACTTTTCTTTCCTGGAAAGTGCCTTCACTGCCTCTGCGTGGTTTATCATGAACTTAGGTTATGTATACTATGTCATTCTTGTGATTTAGTTTAGAGATACCTCAAACTTAAGTTCATGAAACGCAAAATATGATTTAGTTCTCAGGAGTAATGCACCTGTGCTGTTTCCCAGAGTTACGACTGCTTACTCAGCATATACCACGTGATCGTGGGAAAGATACACTTGTGTCGCACTTGTGAGTTACCTAAGAAATACCTAAAACATACGTGTAATCCACTGCGCTAAAAGAACACTTAGTAAAAAAGTACTACTTTTCTTTCCTACAAAGTGCATTTGCTTTCTCTGCATGTTTTAACATGAACTGAGGATAAGTATACTATATCATTCTTGTGATTTAGCCTAGAAACACCTCAAACTCAAGTGAAACGCATAAAATGAATTAGCCCACAGCAGTAATGCACACGTGCTGTTTCCCAGATGTAGGATTGCTTACTCAGCATATACCACGTGATCGTGGGAAAGATACCCTTGTGTCACGCTTGTGATTTACCTTAGAAATACCTCAAACATAAGGGTATGCCCTGCGCTAAAAGAACACTTAGTAAAAAAAGACTAATATTTTTTCCTGGAAAGTGCATAAGCGTTCTCTGCGCGGTTTAAGATGAACTTAGGATATGTATACTATGTCATTATTGTGATTTAGCTTAGAAATACCTGAAACTTAAGTGAGATACATAAGATGAGTTAGTCCTCAGCAGTAACGCACACGTGTTGTTTCCCAGAAGTAGGATTGCTTACTCAGCATATACCGCGTAATCGTGGGAAAGATATACTTGTGTCACACTTGTGATTTACCTTAGAAATACCTCAAATATCAGTGTAATGCACTGCGCTAAAAGAACACTTAGTAAAAGAGGACTAACTTTCTTTCCTGGAAAGTGCATTCGCTTTCTCTGCGTGGTTTAACATGCACTTAGGTTATGTATACTATGTCATTCTTGTGATTTAGCTTACAGATACCTAAAACTTA
>PVJX010051402.1:0-10320 GCA_004027295.1 Dolichotis patagonum | reverse complement strand
TTTTATTTTAAAAGTAATAAAATACAACAGAACAAGACAGAACAAAGCAAATTGAGACAATGCAGTGAAATTGGTACAGAACTTCACAGCAGGTTAACCGGGATAACAATAATAGTTACCATAGTATATCTCATTATCTTCACAGTAGTTGTCCTTTCAATCAGGTATAATAAAATCACCCCAACAGAACATTATAAAACCTATCAAAACAGAATACTAAATAGAGCAAAACAATTAATCAGAACAAAGCAAAACAATGAAAACAATATTTGCCTTCAAAGAGATGGTAGAAGGAAATCCCTCATATTTGCTATATTGCATATGGTCAACCTCCCAAGAGATGCTCAGACCTCTGGCTCCCAGTTGCTAATGGGGGGGGATATTTGATTCTCAGCCCACGCACTGATAGGCTCACAAGGAGACACTGGTTCTCTTCCTGGCTCACCCGCAGCTCAGTCGCACCACAGCTGCTTACCAGGAAGGCCTTGGTGTCTCATTGGAACAACTATCTGTTCAATGACCATTGTCTCTAAGAAGGAATTTAAAGCAGAAAACACTGGCAGTGAAAAATCTCCTACTGGTTTTGAGGTTTTTTTAAAAAAAAATTTAATGATAAACAGAAACATAAATTACCTCACCTATTCTCAACCTATTGGAAGCAGGTGGAAAGGCAGCAAACAGTGAGGAGAAAGACAAGTAGGTGAAGCCAGGAGGATGGAGCCAGGACAATGGAGGGCTCTGAGGGAACAGGCACCATCCACCTGCAAGCCCTGCTTCCTCACCCTTCTCAATACCTGCAGCCAGCAGGACCGTCTGCTTAAGATTCTGTTTGTTCTCCACCTGACTTACCCTGTGTGGATAGCCCTTTGCACCAATGACATACACTTCTAATTTCTAGAGGAAGAGTGTAACCTTCAAGGAGGAACATAGAGGAAAAGTTCTCCTACCACTGGAACAAGGGAGGGCTGACTGGAACCAGCTAGTGATTCATCTTCCCGAACCAGGATACAAAATAAACATGCTAAGATTCCTAAGATACAGTATTAAGAACTTTCTTGGGCTGGGGATTTAGCTCAGCAGGCATAAGTGCTTGGCAAATGCAAGGTTGTGAGTTCATTCTCCAGCACCAAAAAAAAAAAAAAAGAAGAAGAAGAAGTTTCTCAAATTCTATAGTGGAATTTCTTAGTTATTGTAACTAGGGTTCTCTAGTAAAACAGAACCAATATGAGATATATATAATAATTCCTATTATATTATATTATATGTACTTTAATTATATATTAAATGTATAATATTCAGTTGTACAATAATTATATAGTAATATTATTGTATAAATTATTGATAACTGTACATATTACATATTAGTATTTAGCATATTAAGGAAAAAAGTACTCTAATGTGTCAGCTGTCACCATTACGGATGCTGAGAAGTCTCACAGTCTGTTTCTGAACCTGGAGACTCAGGAAAGCCAGTGATATAGCTCAGCTCAAAGGCCTGAGCATCAGAAAGACAATGGTGCAAATTCTAGTTGACATCTGAAGACCTGAGGACTAGAAGCCTTGAAGACAGAAGGAATCAATGTCAGGGATTAGGCAGTCAGGGCAGATGGGGGGTAAATCTAGTCTTCTTCCTTCCTTTTGCTTTACTCAGACCCTCAAAGATTGGGCAATGCTCACCTAGTAGGAGAAGACGCTCTTCCTCATTCGTCTACTAGTTCAAATGCTAATCTCACCCAGAAACACTCTTGCAGACATACACAGAAATAATACTTCATCAGTTGTCTGGGTACCCCATGGTCCAGTCAAGCCAACACAAGAAATTAACTGTCATGGGTATTTTGAGATTCTTTCTAGCATAGATCTCCAGAGGTAAGAGGGTGAGATCAAAAAGCAATTCCTGATAACTAGTTCTCCATAAGTTCTCAAAACAGTCATGCTAGTCATGTTTTGTAACTAAAAGTCTTGTATCTATGAGGCAAATGATTATTTTTGACCCTCAATTCATCTTTTCCTTCTTACAAACTCCTATGAAAATCAACAAAATGACCATTACTAAATAGAGAAATTATAGCATGGTTTAAAGTGGTATTCAGAAATATTCAGCCTCAACTATTTGAATAAGGGAAATAATAATTAAAAATTATAATTAAATTACTAAGATCTTTAAAGGTAAGAGCAAAATAGTAATATCCTTACTGGTTTTAAAATTCAGTGATTCTATGGAGCAATCTCATAACACTTTAATTTTATAAAAATGAAACATTTTTGAAAGAGAGCTTTCACACTATATAGTCAAATGAGTAAACTAAGTCTTGGTGAATAATATAATTAGTAACAACTATACTTATAATAACAACTGCTGGGTCTGGGACCTGTGATTGGTGTCAAAGTCACAACTACAACACAAAATAGCCTCCTTATGTGCCCAGATTTAAAGGACAGTAGTAAGGACAAAGGCAGAGTACGCCCAAGTGCAGCCCTGACTATTAGTGCTGAGGAGGCTCCAATAAGAAAGCAAGATGAATGAGGAATGGTCTTTATTTTTTTCAAAATATCAGCACACAAACCTGCTCCTCCTTCTATACTTTCATCCCCGCTTTGTAATCCTAATATGCTTTGGTATTTAAGATAATACATTGCTTTTAAAAACGTATTCTCAGGCAGAAATGGTCAAATAAAAATAGCTTTTAATGACAAGAACCCAAGGTCTGGCTTGTGCTGACTCCACCTGTTCTCACTGAGGATGAGAAGCCTGCACACCTTTTGTTCTCTCAAGAGCATCTGAAATCAATTGCAGGTGTTACTCAGAGCCTCCCAGCCCTGGAATACTACATCCATTTGGCAACCAAGTCGTTTCGTTATGCTGGAGCTCTGTTAGATATTATTGAACAGCTATTTGCATCCTTTCTTCTCTGGCCACAGGCCATTGCCCCTTTGAAGTTCCAGCCCTCTCCCCCCACCACCATGCTCACAGTCTTCTGTTCCACAGAATGCTCTTGAGTCTTATTTCTCTATCAATAAATTCCATGATACCTTCGATCTCTGTGAAGATTGCTCACTTCATTCTTTGCCATAACTGGATTTTCCCCATGATCTCTACCTCCCTTGAAGACCTCCAAAGAGGAATCTTTTCTCTCTTCTCTGCCCACATGGTGACATCAGTATTCTTATAGTGGCTTATTCCCAGGTCAAGGTCACTACACATGACCTTTCTGAAAAAATTCTCTTCATTTAAAATACGTACCTAGAAATTTGTCTCTTTTCAAATATCCACTGTCATTACCCTCACCCTCTCAAATTGCTAATTTAGTTCTTGACTCTTTCATTCTTTTTTTGCCTTTCCATTTTAACCCTTTCACCATCATGGGGACTATCAGATATGTATGTAAATGATTTTCTGGGACCTTAGGTTTCCTCTAATTCTCTACATCAGTGCCTTCTATGTTCGTTTCTCCTTAGTCATGCATAGCCATGAACACAGCCTGGAACTGGTCAACACCTCAATTGTTCCATTCCATTAACCTTCAACTATCACTCTTCGACACTTAGCTCTAATCAATTAAATTCTCTTGCTTTTATTTCTCCCACTACACTCACTCTCCGAACTCATTCAGAGCTCCAGACTCTTAACTCTTTCCATTGTAAGCACCTAGGATCTTTCAAGCATCATTTTCCTTCTTACACAGGCAAGACCCTATGTAACTTGCCATGGTCACTCTCTCAACATCTGCTCCCTTATTTGATTGTCATTCTACTGTGCTTTTCTGATAGAGCCTGAACACATTATTCACCCAGTAGTTGCCTTAGCTTCCACAGGAGAGCTGGAAGATAAGTTTGGGCTGATTTGAGCTGAGATCCCAGGCACATCTACCCTGACATTTCCTACCAAAGACCTGGCAAAGATCAGGCAATAACCTAGCATTTCCTGGCAAGCACCCCGCTCCATGGTCAGTATTAACTTATTTACTAGAAGAAAATAAGGACAGTTTTTATGTTACATATTCTAGTATAGCATATCTTGTCTAACTGAATTGCTCACTGTAAATACAACAAGAATACTGTATATCAATTTGTGGGATGCTGCTGGTTAGAAAAAAAAGTTAGTGAAGGCGTCTTTCCATCTGAGTGACTAAACAGTATAAAAATTAAGGAGGAAAATAAAACAGTTTCTGCTGAACTGGCTCACATTGTTAACTCTCACCTTTCCTCTAAAACTAAAATGTCCTCCACATAAGGAAAGGAGCTTTAAGAAGTTTTACTTCTCAGGTCAGGGTCCATATAGTAGAAAGCCACTTTAAAATTTAACTAGTAAATTTTTTTGGGTAAGATCTATAATTACAAGGTATTTCCTTGGAAAATCCAGCCCTTTGCAGTACTGCAGAAGTCTGGGGGAGGACCTTTTCTTTTTTTATGCTGCATCTAAAATAACAAAAATCTGCATTTTCAGGGCCAAAGTAGATGAGTAGATGAAAATATCCAACACCTTGACCAAGACCTGCCAAGCAGGCAAAATCAGCCAGGTCAGAGGTATCAGGTAAAAGAGAAAATGTCCTGTGTGAGCAAGTAGAACTGATGTTATGTGGATTTACCCAATATGCAAAAGCCCTTCATATACATAGAAATCAAGAAGAGGAGTACACCTGATTCCCCACCACCACCAAAAAAGAGGAGTACATAGGGATGACCCTACTTGCTAGAAAATTGTGGCCCTGATGATCTCACAGTGAATTCTACCCAGTAGAATATGGTTATTCTCCTCTCTGAGAGAAGGATGGGTACTTGTCAAGAGTGCAAGAAAGAAATGAAAATCTCAAAGAGAAAGATTAAATGTTCCCCTCCCTATATCAGTCAGGATTATTCAGAGAAATAAAACCAATAGGACAGTAGATGAATGGATAGATTGATTAATTTTAAGAAACTGTCTACAAATTGTGAGGGCTAGCAAATCTGAAATTCACAAAGGAAGGTACCAGGCTGCAAACTGAAGCAAGTGTCATTCCAAACTTGAGCCCAAAATTTGTAGGTCAGAAGACCAGCTGCAAATTCATGGAATTGATAGTGTAGCTTTGAGTCACTCTAAAATTTGTGGAACAGATCAGAAGGCTAAAGTCTGAAGTGAAATATTCTCTCTGTGTGTCTGTCTCTGTCTGTCTGTCTCTCTCTCTCTCTCTCCCTCTCTCTCTCTCAATCTGTGTGTGTGTGTCTCTCTGACTCTGTCTCTGTCTCTCCCTCTCTGTTATTTAACTCAAAGTCAGTGTTGCCACATACACACTCAGATAATTTTCCCACTATTATCCTCCCTGCTCTATATTCAAGCACTTAGACTTTATTAGTTTATGCTTTCCAGCATAGAGATATAATCAAAGGTCTCCTATCATTTAAAAAAAATCTCTCTTTTAGCTCTCTGAAATCTGGTTACATCTGCATTTTTTAAGAACAAGTCATCCTGCTACTCCTCCTTTACCTGTCTGGGAGGCAAGTCTATCTTGAATAGCATGGACTCCAAAGCCAGATGACTGCATTTAAAAGCCTAGGCTTGAAAGAGGCCAGGTTGGACTAGTTTCTACAGCTCTCTAAACTTCAATTTCCTCTCATATAAAATGAGGATAATGACAGCAACTTCTTCATAGAGTTGTGAGGATTTAAAAAGTTAATACATGCAAAGCACTTGGAACAGTGCCTGGGTCTCAGTAAATACAGCAATGCTAATAATTATTTATTCCTAGAACTTTTGTGATTTGAATTCTGACATTTTCATTCCAGTGAAATTCTCTTTGAGGGCTTGACATTATGTTAAGTTCCCAAATACATCAACTCACTTTAAAAATGGAAAGGAGCAGTCCTATGTCCCTAGACACAATAGAAACAACCTTAAAGGAAAAATGTTAGTGTAAGCTCTTTGTAAAATGCAAAATCTGGTTAATCACCTTTATTTTAAAAGAGAGAGAGAGAGAAATATTCCTTTCCCATTGTTTTACATCCTAAATGTCTCATAGTATTTTTAAAATAAAGAAGGTTAAAGGATAACTGTAGCTCAGTGGCCATGCAGAGGACTAGACTATGCTTTTAGATGAATGCTATTGTTTAAATTATATTTATACTTATTCTCTATCTGTTGGTAAGTTTAAAACCACAGAAGACTACACCCAAGCTATAACATTACAAAGGTAGCATTTCTTAGCATATTTATTGCAAGAATGTCTGCATTTTTCATAGGCATTGCATTTGCTCACTCATCTTGTGAAAATTTACCTACTGGCTGAGATCTCACTAGTCAAACTAGAATTGACCTAACTCACATACTAACTGTGAAACATTTGTTAAGTTAGAAATGTGTCTTAACCTTCCTCTTTTAAAGTCATATTGTCCAGGAAAATAAATCAGTAGTTCTAATTACTGACTGTTAAAATGCAATGAAAATTTCATTTTCATCAGAATTCCTGAATTTGATGATTACTTCTCAGTCACCAAACCATTTGAGGTACTTAAAATATTTGGCTTGCTTCAGAATCTTTTTCATTTACTTCATTCTCTTATCACTGAGTGTAGCTCATATTTAAATGCACACAAAAAAAGCACTTGAAGAACTTCTTTAAAATGTGATTTCTGGGTCTCCTACCCAAAGATGCTAATTCCCTTGATTTGTAGAAGATGCAAGGGATCTGCATCCTTAACTTGGAGGTAATTCCAAGGCAAGTAGTCAGCTAGACACATTCTGGAAAGCTTTTTCCTTACTGGATGACTTTATGCATTCTTGTGACTTCAGTTACCAGCAATGTAAAGTAATCACTATAAGCACATCCACAGATTTTCCAGATGTTACAGTTAATAAACAAAGACTTTAACATAATTATTAAAAATGCATTTTGGGGAGTTTCAAAGATGGCGGACCTAGAGGTAGCAGGATATGGAGCCTCTCTGAGAGAGACAGCTCAAATGCCAGAATAGAACACCTGGAGAGATCCAAACAGAGGGAGATGGACTCCTTCAACCCAGGAAGAAACTGAAGGGAAAGAAACTGCTTGAATATGAGGTCCTGGAGCTACCATTAGAAAAGTGAAGATTGGCAAGCACTGCACTCTGGCCGAGCCACCTGAATTCCTGCCCAAGATCCACTTGAGCAACTGAACCCGCGCCGAAGCAACTGGCTTGAGCGGCCAGAGCATGGAGCTGAACAGGCCTGCATGCAGCTCACCCGGACCTGGCCCTATACATGACCCACCCAGAGGCACCATGAATTCACACTGCAGCCGCAATGAGGTCAGAGGTCGGGGAGCCCAGTAGTTCTCGGGGACCAGCATCAACACATGTTGAGTGATGGGAATGGGACTCTCCTGCAGGAAAGGGGCAACCAACTAGATGACATATTGGAGTTGGGCAGGAAAGCCCTGGCTCTGTAAGGAAGCGGCTTCAGTTGGTTGCTCCCCTCACAGAGCGGATTGGTAGAATCTGCTTGGACTGGGCTGGGACCCAGTGCATTGTCACCAATCAATTGGTTCCCTGAGGGCAGCGTACACTGACACAGTGAAGGCCTGAGAAGGTCAACTGGCCCAGAGAGGAGGAGCCAGCAAATACTACCCTTGCTCGCACTTCAATCTCTGATAGCAGATGGCAGAGGGCAGAAGCCCCTAGCCTACGTGCTCCAGAAGAAACCTAACCATCAAGAAAAGGGGCTGGGTATTACACTATACACTTGCATGGAAAGAATCAAAAACATGACAAAAGGGAGAAATAAGAAAAAGCCCCCAGCCACCAACCCTGAGAATATTGATCCAGGAGAGGTAAATATAAAAGAGATTGAGGGCAGCAAACATGCAACATCAAACACAGCATCAGTGGACATAAAGAGATATCTTCGGGACCTCGTAAACAAGATCAAAACTGAAATATTATTTCAAGTTAAACAAGAGATAAGTAGATTAATAAAAGAAAGGCTAGGCATCTCTCAAGAAGACACAGACAGAAGAATGGAGGAATACAAAAGGAGAGAAACATTCGATGAAGAATATAAAAAAACCTAGAATTCATGAAGCACATTCAAAGAGATTACCAGCAACCTAAAGACTCCCTAGAAAGTTGGTAAAACTGCCTGAAAGAAACCAAAGATAGACTATCAAAAATTGAACCCAGGCTTGCAATGTGTGATCATGAAAGGGAAGATCTCTTAAAAATAACAAGGGAGCAGGCAGTAACCATACAAAGGCTAGAGGATGGCAAGAGGATCTATAACTTAAGAATAAAGCATGTGAATGAAGAAGCAGGAGTCAAAACAGAAGAACTGCAAAGGCTGTTCACAGAAATTATTAAGGAAAACTTCCCAAACATAGAAAAAGTAAATGATATGCAGACGTATGAAGCATACAGAACTCTAGCCACCTACAACCAAAACATAACAGAGCTACATAACAGAGCTATAGACACATAATAATCAAGATCCCAGAAATTCAATACAAGAACAGAATATTAAAAGCCATCAGAGAAAACAAACAGATCACCTATAAAGGAAAACCCATTAAAATCATGGCAGATCTCTCAACACAGACCATCAAGTCAAGAAGAGCTTGGAGTGAAATAATTCAAGCCCTGAAGGAGAACAATCTCCAGCCCAGATTAATGTAGCCTGCAAAACTCTCTCTAGAAATTAATGGAGAAGCAAGATACTCCATGAAAAAGAGGAACTGGGAGAATTTGTGACCACCAATCCAACCCTACAAAATATACTAAAGGACATTTTAGAAAGAGAGAAAAAGAATACAAGCATTTCAGGATCAGTGGCAGAGAGGCCTCAGTGAACAGGGCAGACAGTGGAGTGGAAGAGAAAAATAGACAACCAATGGCAGAGAAACAGAATAGCATAAATGAGACAGAGAAGATTAGCTATAATCTCTAGTATAGAGGGCCTCAAAATACTAACAGAGAGAAACACAGGCAGAGTAGACCAGGAGATAGGGTCCATTGAGAGGCTCTATATAGGGAGGCAGTGGGACCCAAAATAAGCAGTGCACCCCATGGGAGTGAAAGAGGAGGAATTGTCTTAAAAAGGAAGGCAGAGGATATTGTTAATGGGGTAACAAGATTTAAAATCTACATTGTTCTCATCACTCTGCTTGGATGAATTACATGCTGCTCCAGTTTGTCTACTTACACTAGACTCGAGGACAAGGTCAGCTATCCCAAAAATAAGAGGACATATTATGGTAATCATCCTTAATTTCCTATCAACTTAATCAGAAGCCCTGTATGACTTATACTGTCTTATTATGACTGATCTTATTTGAATCTGGTTTGTTAGATTGCTGTTTTGTATTGACTGATTTTATTCAAATCTATTATGATCAATAGCATGAAGTCTAAGAGTAGAGGCAACTACACTGAAGATGACAAGATTCACTAAGGTACCCACTCTGGTTTGATTATTGCCCGCTTTTGAAGTCTTATAATATCTCCAATGCTTTGTTTTTATTAATGTTGTTATATACTGCTGAGACATCATGGTAACCATTGTAGACCACCTTGAATTGTGGTTTTATATGACTTTTTGCTTCATGCTTTTCTAGGAATTGTTTTGTTTTGTCTTGCTTTGTTTTGTTTTTCCCTCTAATACAGAAAGGATAGATATACATGTAGAGACTCATGCATGTGTAGAGCTTATAAGCAGTTTAAGAGAACCAACCACATAATACATGTTGAAATGAACAACTATTTTGAAGAAAAAGAGACACTACAGTACTCAGTGCTGACTCCATAATGTCATGATGTGAAATCCAGCAATACTATCATTCTTTGTTCAAAGTGATTTTGGCTTGTTTTGTTTAAGTTAAACACACATGAAGGTATGGACAGCTGTTTTGAAGAGAATGAGAGACACCATGCCAGCCATTCTTGGCTTCCCTATTGTCTGGTCTTGAAGACCTGAAACACCCTCCTTGTCCTGCTTAGCTAAGTTCTATACTATGTTGTTTCATGTGAACTCCCTGTATGTGACAATATGGACAACTATTGGGAAGAAAACAAGAGTCAATGCAATAGAGAGTGAATATCTCTGATTGCCTAGCTTTGAAATTTATGTCTCTTACATTGCTTTCTTGTGATAAGCTCTGTTCTGTTTTGTTGTGTTTAATTTTACCCTTTTGATATAATTGCATGTATGTTTGAGTGTGTAAGATGGATGACCATATTGCTGTTTTTGTCAGATCATGGAGCAGAACTGTTAACAGTGTCACTGTTTGAATGTATACTTTGCATGTTTTAATTTTGTAATTGAACAACTATTTCCAAGATGTCAGTATGTAATTTGTCAAGTAATGATTTCTTAGTGGG
>PVJX010051401.1:0-10306 GCA_004027295.1 Dolichotis patagonum | reverse complement strand
CAAAAGAATCCAATGAAAAAGATGATCTGTCACTGGAGACCCAAAGAATCAGCTGAGGGCATGGATTTCATAGCAATGTCCTGCATGAGTCCAGCTGAAGATTTAGAGCACACGGTAATGTCGTCTGCAAGTCCAACTGGAGGCTTAGAACCCATGATAATGTCTCATGCAAGTCTTATCAAGGATCTGTACTTGGAAAGCCTAAAGGTCAATGGGGGAAGCCAGAAAGTCTGCCCCAGTAGGAGGAAGGATCTGTGCCAGCAGGCTGAGGGCTCTTCCCTGGAGCCTGGAAGTGACTCAAGGTATGGAACAGAGCTTCCCCAAAAAGAACCACAGCCATCTTCAGTGGCAATGAGGGCCTGAGCTCTTCCAACAGGGACAGTGGCTGAGTTCATACCAGGAAATCCAGTGTAACAAGCTTCTCCAGGAGAATCAACAGCACATCTTCCCCTCCAGTTGTGCTTCTATGCTGTTGGCAGCAATCTTCAGGTGGGCTTTCCACACCCGGCACTATACCGATTCTGTTCATCTGGGTGTTACAAGTTGACTTAAATGCCTCATCTTTCTCTTACCTGAAAAAGTTAAAGTCAAAACATTTTAAAAAACGAAATGAGGAACAGATAGTAGAAAACAGAGAGTTAGATCTTTTGCAAATGGGAAGGAAGTCTAAAAATAGAGGAAGGGGGAAAGCAGGAATACAATGGATTAAGGCAATAAAATGGATTAAGATACGTCATTCACATGTACTGTTTATCATCGATGAATATAATGTTATATATTTAAAATACAGTCTAACAAAAAATATTAAAGTTCCTCTTCCTTTGGGAAAAATATAGAGCAAAACATTTCACTTCTATTAATGATTCGAGCTTGAAATTTTGTAAGTTTTAAATACACAATATGAAACTAAACGAAGAAAAGATGATAGTTTTCACAGCAGAATAACTTAAAGATCAAAGCCAATGAACTTCTTCCACTTATTTATTAATTTTCACACAGTTTGATCATGAGATAGGACTATTCTCTTTAATCTTACAGTCATGAGACTTGTGTATTCTAGTTTTATGAGTGTCAGGACCATACATTGTCCTTGGCTCAGCTTTATGGGGAAGGGAGTTTCCAATATCCAAAGTTTTCTCATCAAGCTTTATATTTCCTGTAACCTTTCCAGCTGTCTTACCTTTCTGTTAGTTGACTCTTCACTTAGTATACCTATCGGTCATGCACACATAGTCACACTTCCCTTACACTTGGACAAATCCTGAGCTAACATGCAGAATACCATGAAATTCATTTTAATATATTATTTGATCATAAGATGTCTCCCATAAAGCCTTGGTAAGTTGAAGAAGAGGCATAGGTGTTACCGTCATATAATTCACATGCAGAATCATTATTGGTTCTCAGTCCCACAGTCTAGATTAGAGATAATGATTGTAAAGGAAGACATGCTTCCATAGGACATGAAAGTGTTCCCTTGAATTTGAACTTGAAGCTGCTGGCTGATTACTACACTTCTCATTTCAGTGTACCTGCAGGCAAAGGAATACATTATTATACTAGGAAGATAATTGGCTGAGATGATTAGAAGAAATTAAAGTTATTTTATATGAAAGAGCCTATGATACATATTGTAGAACCCAAAAGATTATACTGATCATCTTATGAAGTACTTTTTTGCTCAGTGACAGCAATGGATAGGAAATTGCTGCAATAATGGTCTGACATGAAGGGTAATTTTGGTGTAAAGTCTTTGGGAATAATGATTTAAGTCAATTCCATAGACAAGAAACCCAGACCAACCAAAGCATTCTTTATAGAAGTGATACTTGAACTCCTGTCTTTAATCTTATACTACTTGCTACTCACTTTACGTTCTGAACTTTTCTATCAGCACAAGATGTTCTGAGTACTCAATATTGTGCTACCTGGAAGTGCTGGAAGTTAAGGCCATAGAGAAATATTTTAACCTAAGGAACTTGGTAGAAAATGGACAAATTTTTATGTGTTTTTCAGACAGTCTTGTGACATTCCATAGGATGCAGAAACCAGTTACTCATACTTGTGACTAAATTGAAAAGACGTCTTTATATTTGTTCTCCTGGCTCCTGAATCACAGTCCTTAATAAAATAGGTACTCTAAACCTAAACCTTTGCTTTATATCTGATGTTTGGAGAATTAAAACTAAGAAACTGCTCATTATGTGAATGTCAACACTGATGACAAGACTAATAATTCCAAATATGTGAACTTGTGTGATATTCAGTAATACAGACCACAGGAGGGCTCTACTCAGTGATGCAGAGAAAGGACTCCAGGCTACAAATCATATTTTCTTAATTAAGTACAGAAGTCCCTCTCCTTTTACCTGAAGTCTCACACACGTCTTCCATAATGTGTTGGTTAGCATCCAATGGAGAACACAACCCATTTTATGTGCCACTCTATTTTGTCTTTTCCTTTACTATTATTGCTAAGTCATAATTATGTAGCAGTGATCTCAGGAGTTTTAATAGAATGATTTCAAGTGACAGAGCTAGTGAAATTACCAATTGTGTGTGTCTGTTACTCTTAACTCTTTCATATTTTTCCTCTCTTACAATTTCTTTCCCTATTGCAAAAGTATGTTTTAATACATCAGTAACTTCATAGTATGGTTACTATTATAAAGCAAACAAACTCCTCACCCATCAATGAACCCTTCAATAATTCCTTACTCATTATTATTAATTGATTTTTTGGTATGGAGAATTGAACTCAGGACCTCACATTTGCCAAGAAAGTGCTTGTGCTGCTGAGCTAAACCCTCAGCCACTCCTTACTCATTATTTTACATTTTGAAGGCATTCATTTCATATTTGCTTGTAGAAAATATGGTCATATTTTTTAAAAGATGCAAGGTAATCAAGATGATAAAACAAAAGCAAACAAGAACAAACTGATGGTATGCTTGTCTCAAGACATCTCTGAATATTTAGTCTTTGTTTTTATGACTTTGACTCCATCATTAAAATTTACCTATTATGAGGAACAATGAATTTCATTATAGTTCATACCATGCTAACATGCTTTTAGACTTATCATAATAGGAGCCCAGTCTTGAGCAGAAGGTAGACAATTCTGGCCCCTTCCGAAATATTTTCCATGTTTTCTTCAGCCTGACAGATAACACCTGTACTTCCCCAGTTATAACACTGGGGCTGGTCTTCAATGACTTGTGTCACATGACGAAAGAAGACTCATGACACGAAGAAAGAGTTGATGACCACTCTATTGATTATAGGGCCATTGTGTCTTAAGGAAGTGAAGAAAACAAAGGCACTCTTCGAGAACTTCAAAAGATAGTTTTAGGAAAGTACATGTTACAGTTGAACTGATAACATGGGGAGTTGTGCTGATAGGACAGATTAGATAGGCTTGGGGATGCTTGGGGACAGTGTAGAAAATGTACTTGCCTCCTGGGTGGCAAGGCTCTGGCTTTCCTCCAAGTCACACCACACTCCGCCTGCAGAGTCCTTAGCTGACCTGTCAGGAGGACCACATTGACAGCCCAGAGGCAAAGCACTTCATGTACACATTTTCAGTTTTGCTCCACACAACCCTTTCTCATTTTTCTGCTGACAAGATTGTGGTTTATCCTAAATCTAGTACCATGTGGTTGGAATCCCTTTACTTAGCAGTTTTGTTCCAAAAAATGATCCTAATATTTACCTGTGGCCAGGATTCTCTGAATTTTCTGTCCTACATTTACACTGCTTTGCTGTTGCTATTTTCCACCTTTCACCTGACATGTCAGTCCCAGGACAGCACCACTGTGGAAGCCACCATTTCACTCAGTCCTTGCCCTGGTGGCTCATTCCCAGGCTTCTCTCACTTATCTTCACATCAAGGCTATTTGGGCCCCACACTTTTCTCACAGCTCAGGCATGTCTCCTATGTTTTTTTAACTTGGATTCATGGATGTCAGTAACTTTATCAGCTCCTACAGGTTTTACTTTCCAATGTGCTAGTAATTCCTGAAAACATTTAGTAGATGATACGTGTCTCCCAAAGGTGAAGCTGATTTAAATCATAAAGTATATTTCTAATGATAGAATTTAGATACATTTGATAGATAAGTATTTCCAATTGAAGTGCTTCTGTATCTGTGTATCTGTCTACCTTAGCTATCACATTATGTATTAATCATATATTTATCAGATGTTCTAAATAGATTTAATATCAATACCAAAAAAGAGAGTATCATAGTATTTTACTGAATGACATAAACAGAAAAAAATGAAGTAAATGTATATCATAGGCCAAGAAAAATTTCTGAATTATTACTATGTAAGAAGTGTAATAGACTAGCTGGCTAACAAATTTTCTTTCTTTATAATCAATCCTGTTATTTTACCACACAGAAGCCATTTCCCCAGTTCCTTTTTCTCTTTGCAGAAATTGATCAGTCAGTTAGAGATCAGGATAACATAAAAACACCAGATTTTCAAAAGCAATCTGAAGGTGAACTGTTTATTCTTTGCATCTAGCACTGCAATGTCCTTCTAATGTAAGCTCTAGAAAAATATGAAGACAATCTATTTTGTGGCCTCATTTTGAATCTACATGAAGCATTATACATTTGTTTGAAATTATAGTTTGAATAAGAGGGAAAAAAGAAATCGACAGCATCTAAGTGTTAGAAAGCATATTTTGAAATAAAAGAAACTGCCTACTATAATGCAAAAAATATTCTTCTCAGTTGACATTTTTAACAGCACTTGCTTTTTTGCTTTTATTAAAAGTTGTCATCGTGGGAATGTGAAAATAATAGTTAAATAGATGGTACTAAAGTGTGTTTCTTAATAGCACTTTCACTATCATTATACCCCATGTTGTACAGTTCAAAGGCAACTGGTTTCACTTTGTTTGCTTTTTTTATTAGTTACTTACATTCTCACTAATAATGCAGATCAGTGTAATTTATCAACTTACACATTATCTATGTGAGTTCAGATTTCCTTTTAAAGCAGATAAGGAATGCAACTCTGTTGATGGAAATTCCAAAGAAATGAAAGATAAATCTCTTAGTGATGAATAAAATAGATTATTCCATGGAACGTTAGTGTTAGATTGAATTTAACATTTTGTTTAGCCACCAATGAACGCTTCATTTTTTTCTAACCATTGTTTCTCAGAGGTGCTCAGTTTCTGCACAGACTCAGCCAAGATCTGTGAAATAATAGTTCTAAAATGTCTGTTGTTCATTTCACAATCCCACAGTCCTCCACCATTTCTTTTTCTCCTTTCTCCCTCTCCTTCACTTTCAAATTAGTATCTGCATTTCTGCGGAAGTTTTCCCTTCCAGTAGACATCCTACGTGGAGTTAGTGTCAACTGAGTGATTTACAAACACCCCAAATAATACTAATTTTTGTTTACTTCCAGCTCTAATAGGTTAAATATCTTAAACACTATTTATCTAGTTTTCTTGCCATCATTAACACTATCCCTAAACCTTTTAGCTTTCTTGATATCACTTTTAAATTGTGTTTTGGAATACAGCTAATGGAATGGTATGCTAAGTGGAGTGTCCTCACCTGTCTTTCAGGAAGCCACATCACAGTATCCGCTGAGGCTGAGCATAAGTGGCAAGTAAAACACTTTATGGAACTCCCTTTTACTAATTCTAGTGTCTTCCCTGTTGAATTCTTGAATTTGATATCTCAAATTGGTCCCAACAACGAGACCAAGCATTTTATCCTTGTTTCATTTTACTTCTGTTTAGCTTAACCATAATATTTGAGATTTTTTGAATCCTGATCCTATGTGTTAAACTTTTCATTATCTCCATATCTCTGTCAGTTACAATAATCTCAGTCCTCCTGCTGCTTCCTTTCAACCAGTTAGCCTCAAAGGTATGCCTTACGGCATTTCTCTTTCAGGTTGATATTGGTTATTTGATAAATATTTCTATGAGCTATTTAAAGCTACAATATTCTTGGTCCATTGTAGAAAGTGACTTAACAAGCCCCTAAAATTGAAACAATTTATACTAAATGACTTTGCAAAATATTAATAAAGCATTATTATTATATCACTAAAGTAATTTATTCAAAGAGTTTTCTGATTTCGTAAGACTAATATGTACAGGCCTTGACTAAAGTAAGTCAAAATAGACCATATACTCACATTCTGCTTGATATTATAACTTGGTCATGAACCCCCAGGAGATCTTGTTTTGCTCTGAATGTGTGTGCTTAAGGTCATGGTGTCAGAGACTTATGCACAGGAATCCAAAGATGTTATTATTTTCTTTTTAAAACAGAGTTAGAAATGCATGGCCAATAGAGAAACCAGCAAATAATTGCATTTCAAGACATGTGAGGATAGCTCCTTGCTAGGGAGCTGTTGAATGACTATGAAGTATGACTCCCAATGCACTTGTCACCTGGGTAATATCTGATTTTATCAGCAAAGAGATTCTCAGTCCCTAAGAAGTCATTACTATCAAAATTTGACAATTTCACAGGAACCCAATGTATGTATGCATTGGAGCATTTCTTATTTCTTTCTATTTTGGGCACCTTTTCCATCTTTTCTCAGATAAGACAGTTGGACAAAATCACTGCACTCAAAAATAGAAAATAAAACTTTCCCATTATCACAGAGACACTGAAGGAAGAGTTTCTTTTCTCTGGCATTTCCCTGATGACTGGTTCACTCCTAAATATGCTACTGAGATCTCATTTCTATTTTGCTAGTAAACTGAGACTGAAGATAAGATTTGGAATAAATTTGTGCTTCCTTGTTTATTATGAAAATGAATTGCTTATATTCTTGCTAATTTATTATTTTATTCTTTATTCTTTTTATTTCTTTATTTTATTTCTTTATTCTTGTTAATTTGTTATTTCTTGCTAATTTAGTAAATTTTATTAATTCCTAAAGGAAAATTATCTAAAATGTAAATACTCATGAATATTTGAATGTAAGCTATGATTTATTTTAATTTTTCTCTTTAACTTACTTTGGAACATAAAAGAGTTGTGTTGTTTTATCTCATTTAAATTCTGAGAAGTGGTTACGTCAGCACACTTTGATTATGACAAAAAATAACTATCAAATTTTTGATGTTATATTTTTATTTCACAGACAATGCTCCAAAGCAATAAGAACACTTTTTATTAGATAAATGGTTGATTAGAAGTAGAATTCTTTTACACATCTTGGTGTGGACCTGAAAGAGGGCAGAGGAGTTGCACTAACAAATGAGGAAATTTTGAATATCAAAAGTATCATAGATGAATATATGCATATGGGCTTTAAAAGGAAAGCATACTGAGGCAAACAAAAAGCATAATTAGGTGAGGAGTCACAAAAACATTTCAAAGACAAGATAAATATATAATAGTAAAAAGGAGATAAAAAGTATATTCCAATCAGACAAAATACCTCCACAAGAAAGAGTATGAGAGTATAATCCCCAAATGTAGAATTTATAATAATATAAATAAATTTGGCTCCAATAATTTAAATTGTTTTCTAAAATACTTTTGATGGCATAGCATCAGAAGACACAGGAAGTGATCACATTCTATGAATAGGCTATGACTTCAAAATAAGACTGAATATCAATAATGTTTTCTAACTGGTAGTTGCCTCCTGTACTATCAATAAATTTAACTCAAGCTTACCCTCTATTTCACCTTTCCCCTACAGATTTAGACTATCTTCCTGGCAATCACTTTTTGGAGGGTCTGACTTCTCCTTTTAATGAATGTGACCCTACACAGAGTTGTTCTCACAAAGGCACATTAGTTATCCAAACCATGTTTAACCTTGTGTTTATGAGGTTACCTTTGTTTTCTCTGGTGCTTAGAGGAAAACATTACTTTGGTCTCAATGAGGTGAAGGAGAAATGATAGCCAGTCCCATAAGTTTTATAGTTTCTGTGCAGTAGAGATCACAGATCTATTGGGAAAAATAGCAACTGTAGTAGCTTAAGCTATAACTTTTTTTAAAATTTTTATTTAAAGAGAAAAAAAAAACAGAATAAAGGGTAACTTTAATAATTATGACCTGTAGGAGTAAAGCCTGTGCAACTGAATTCTATGTAGAACATAAGAGTAAACAGGATGTGTGTATATATGTACACATATATATTTATGTATAATAAGATTTAGAATGATCACAAATTGGATATATATTTAAATATAAACATAAAAGTTATACTTTCTCTGGTACTCTGGTAATATGAAGCCATATTTATTTATTTTTATTACTCTAAGAAACCTTCATAGAAATACTAAATAATTTAAGTCAACTGTTTAATTCTTAATATTATTGGGAAGTTTAAGTAGGCATTAAATCAAGCATTTATGTTTATAGTACAACAGACTTTTAAAAATTTTCTTACATAAATCATTTAATTATGGATTGGTCTGAATATAGTAGATTGTATGATAATGAAATAAATTACTTTCTTTACCACTGAAAGAGAAGAAACTATTTGAAGTTTCCAGAGTATTTTTTAAGTGAATAAAGAAACTATTTCATATAATGAAATATAATAGTCTTTAAAAATTTGGAGTTATGTAAATAGTTGAGAATATCACTGAATGTTCCTTGCTTCACAGCTTTATGACAAAGAGGTAAAACCAACTTAATCATCACAGAAATAGTTTTTGAAAAGGCCTTTGTTAAATTCAGGAGTTGCTGTGTGTGCAACCCATGTTACAAGCAAGCAAAATATCAAGAGAGGTGTTAAAACCAGTTAACAATTATAAATGACATGTGAATACTAAGTAACTTATTTCTTTTCTTTAAAGAGCAGAGTATATGTATTGAAAGAAACAAAACTTATGTACAAGAGAGAGATGGAAGGGGTAAGTAATTTATTTCTAATGCCTTTTCCGAAGTCAGATACTATCACACAAAAATATGAAACTATCTTCAAAAATTCTTTTATTTATATTTCTAGTTTCTCTATTTCATTGAAAAGAAAGTTATGTGCTATTATCTGTTAGTTTCTTTTTTTTTTTTTTTGCAAAAGAGATTTTTTTGTGTGTATAACTCTGAGCAGCATTTTCACCATTCTTTTAAAATTGTGGTAGAAAAACAATCTCTCAGTTTTAAATTTAAAAGCACTTTTCCATGCAGCAACTTTGAGAATGACAGTTTACTTTATGCACAAAGCAAAAAGATGGCCCAGCCAGGAGCAAGGCCCTTGCACCATGTGCCAGGGATGTGCTCTGGCTAACTGCATGCTGCAGAGGCTCTGAACTACTGTCAGTCAGAGGCAAGGTCTAGATGACACCACACTCAGGGTCATGCTCAGCCTAGCTGGCTGAGTCCTGGAGGTTCAAAACTCCACCCAGCCAGGTGTAAGGTACTGGCACCACACTCTAGGTGTGCATCCTCACTAGCTGTACAGAGGATCTGAACATCTTCCCAGCCCAGCATTCTAGCACAATCCACTAGGGGCACACCCAGCCAGCCTGACTGGTCACAGAGGAATTGAGCCCAGCCCAGCCCAGCCCAGAGCCCCAGAGCTGCCTATCAGGGAGCAATGACAGATCTTGGAGAATTTGAGCACCACCCATCAGAGCACAAAGCCCCAGCTCCATAGCTCAGCAGTGTGGCTCAGCTAGCTACTCAGTGGGTCCCAGAGGTTCCAAACCTCCCACAGCCAGGAGCAAGACCCTGGTGACACACAGGAGATGCATCTTTACTAACCACCTGGATGCTAGAGGTTCTCACCCCAACTCAACCAGGTTCTAGACCCCAGAAACACACTCTTGGGGTGTGTCCCTGCTAGCAGGAAGAGGATTTAACCTCTGTTTAACCCAGCATTCCAGAGAAACCCAGTGCACTACATCAGGAGAACACCTAGCCAGCCTCACAGGCCACAGAGCACAAAGATACAGCCCCATACGTCAGGGGTGTACCCTGGCTAGCTACAGAATTATAAAAGAATTGAAATTCTGCCAAACACAGCGTTCCAGTGCAATCCATTAAGAGAGGGCCATGGGTGCCAGGGAAAATGACAAAACAAAGGAGCAAGAGGCAGTCTCAGTCCTCCAGCTCATTGAGAACACACCCAATAGACACTGAAATGGAAGACACTGGAAATTGCACAACTGAACTTTCTGAAATGATAGCAAATAAAATAAACAATGCCATTAAGTTATAGAGGAAAACAGGTCAGAAATAATCTCTTAGGTAAAAAATAAAATGACAAACATGAAAGAAATATTGTATGCATCTAAAGAAGATCTAGATAAAAAACAGAGCAACATAAGAAAATGATGAAAACCTTGAATGA
>PVJX010051400.1:0-10315 GCA_004027295.1 Dolichotis patagonum | reverse complement strand
AGGCCTGTAGTGGCCTGTGAGGCCAGAGATACCTCAAAGGGCAAGATAAGGCCACAGCTGAGGACACTTGCTGCAACCCCAATAACAAGATAGAGACTGCAGCTGCAGAACTCACTAATGCAGAATCAGTCCTACCATAAATGTCAATTGGAGATAGGACTGTTCTCCTAAATTGGCATAATTTACTACTTGGAGAAGTCTTTGAAGTGACTCCCAAGGTCCTGCTCATTACCTGCGCATTCCTCAGTTTCCCCACCTTTTGTTCTAATAAAGTGGGCTAATCCAGAGAAGTTTGAGTCTTAGCCCTCAGAGTCTCAAGCTTAACTAAAGGGCTTTGACTCTCCTGGAGCCCTAAAAATCTGTATAACTTGTCATTTTATTTAACCTCTGCCATACACTCACTTGGGAGATCAGGGATCTAAAGGACCTGATAATATATTATTTGAAAAGCCTTATATTTGCTACAGAGTTTGAATCCTTATTAACAGCTCTACCCAAAAGAAAACTCCCTGACCATGCAGCTTCATTCATGCAATCTACCATTTAATCAATAAATATTCATAGATATCAATACCATTAATATCACTTTTTAAAATTAAGTGTTTGCTCAATGCACGCAAAACTATACATTTGAAAAATTTTATGTCGTTTTATGATTTACTCTGCCAGAAAACTAATAACACAATGGATATTCCTCAACCTAACAATAGTGTCTACACACAGATACACACACACATGCTCTTACACACTGTCAATGTCATACTTAATAATAGTTTCCCTTAAAGTCAAGAAAAATGCAAAGATGCCTTCGTGCATTTTCATTCAACATGATTCCAAATGGTCTAATCAATGCAATGTAGCAAGAAAAGAAATTGAAAGTACCCATACTGGAAAATTAAAATGATGGTCTCTTTATTTTCTTATGAAATCTACATGAAGACTGCCCCCCCAAAAAGAAAAAAACCCACTTGAGTTTTATGGTTTAGGACAGTTGCAGGAAATAAAATCTATATGCACAAGTAAATTGCCCTTTTATATGCTAGCCACAATCAGAAACTGAAACTCAAAAGTATAAAACTTCATAAGAACAGTACATTTCAGCAATATGATTATAAAATGTGAAATAAGAGTCTCAACAACATTAAACACCAAGGAAATGCAAAATAAAATCACAACAAGATATCACTACACATATATTAAAAGATTGTATTTGATAGTGCGGATAGAGAGCTTTTAAGGTATCAACCAATTTCTGATTGGAATAT
This sequence comes from Dolichotis patagonum, assembly GCA_004027295.1. Classification (NCBI taxonomy): domain Eukaryota; kingdom Metazoa; phylum Chordata; class Mammalia; order Rodentia; family Caviidae; genus Dolichotis; species Dolichotis patagonum. Next base: position 9,050 of record PVJX010051400.1, on the reverse strand, counting down.
AAAATGTTGTAAACTTTTTTATTTGGTATTTTTTCTAATATTAAACATGTATGGAGGCTGGGGATTTAGCTCAGCGGCATAAGCGCCTGCCTTGCAAGCAGGCAGTCGTGAGTTTGATCCCTGGTACCGATAAAAAAATAATAATTAAAAAAAAAAACACGTATGTACCACATGTTCCAATCAGTTAACTCCAAAATGTTTACATATCTGAAAGAATATGCCCATAAATACTACACATATATTTGCAAGTTTTCTTTGTAATTGCCAAAAAGTAGTGTTGTGGTTTCAATCTAAAAATGCCTGCCAATATATTCAAGTGTTCAGTGTTATTATCTGGCATAACTAGCACCATCTTGTGCCCTACATATGACCCAGTGAAGTGAAAACATTACTTAGAGTACCAATCCCATGAGAAAAGCAGAATGAGCTGCACCTACAAGAGAAAAATTGACTTGCTCAACAAAGAAGCAGGATACAGGTGTCAACCAAAATTAATGTATGACTCCAGCTAAATTGTTTCCAGCAGGATGTCTTGCTTTGTGGTTTTCTGCTTTAAATGCCTTGTGACCTTTCAATTCACCAGCACTCGGTGGGACTCTGAGACAGGGGTCTGTGAGTGGTAACTGAGCTCGGCTAATAAACTCCCAAATTTATCAGTTAGGCTGGCTGCTTGGATTCCTATATTTACAAACCCACTTTATTCAGAAGAGTAACTTTCCAATTAGAGTTTATTATGCTCATCAGTAGGTGAATCCATCTATGAGTTTCCAGTTGAATGCATCATTAGGAGTCAGAGCCTAGGAGGAGGAGATGGGTCACTAGAGACAAGCTTTGGAGGATGCATCTCTTGTTCTGGCGCTTTGCACTCTGTATCTGCTTTCTATGCCATGGATGAGCAGCTTTCAGCTTTTGTCTGTCATGCTCTGCCTCCACACAATTACTTCTTTAGAGCCAGCAACCATGAATGGACAAAATTCCTCTGAAACTGTTAGCCAAATAGAGCCTTCATCCTGGTGAACCTTAGTTTCTAACCGCAGAGTGGTTTATTTTGGTTCACAGTTTTATACCAAAGCAGGATTATATAACAGAGAGTCATAGAGAGTAAAAACTGCTCACATCTTGGTAGCTGAGAAGAAGGAAAGAAGGAAAGTGGAAGGGGACACACCTCTGCAGGTCACCTCCATGACTCACCTCTTCTGAGCAGGCCCCACCTCCTCACCCGGCATTAGTCCCCAGGATGCAGTCTTCCTCCAAAAGCCCCACCTATGAGACCCGAGGCTTTATGGAGGGACATCTAGACATAAACCATAACTGTGTTATGTCAATCTCACCAGATTAAGAAATGCCTACAAGATGAGTAAAGCTCACTTGCAGTGTGTCTATGGTGGTATTTCCTGAAACGACTGGCATCTGGGCCAACGCACTGAAAATGGAGGATAAACCCAGGTCACTGAGGGTGCCATCCGATTAGCTGTGGCTGGGTTAATAAGAGGAGAGGAAGGAGGGAGTCAGCTGTACTGTTGGAAGTTCCATTCTGCTTGATGTGGTGTGCCTGAGATAGGAGAGTTTGCTAAAAACCTTTTGACCAATTGGGCGTGGTCTGTGGATCATGGAGGCCCTTCCCAGACCCTGGGGCTGGGGACAATCAGAAAAGCGCCATTTCCAATTATTCATTTGCTTCTAGCACAAAATCAAGCGGGCCTTTGAGCCAATAGTTTAAATCTGAGGCCAAACTGAGTGAGTTTCTGATAAGGCAACTTTCCCAAGTCCTTTGTTTGTAAGGGAGAGAGTCAATCACCAGAAATAAGAGATAAAAAAATCCCCCACTATTAATCTTATGGTGGCTGTGAAGCTTCTTAGCAGCCTGCTCTTACACTGCAGAACATATTTCTATTCCACATTTAATAAATATAAATCTTTATTGTCTTTTCCACATGACAATTTCTTGTTTAGGAAGCAAAGAGTCTGGAAAGAATTTATGTGGGACTCAAAAGCTGGTAACATGCTCTTTGATTTTTCTGTCGCTGGTGGAATTCAGACTCTAGTTTCTTCAGCCTTGTAGTACAGACTCATCCTAAGGACGCTCCAGGGAGCTTCCAAACCAATGTTCTCTGGCTGGCACTGCATTCTTAATCTCTTTGTTCTGCACCTACCTTCCAACTTCTGTCACTGAGCAGCTACTGGATTCTTCAGCTCTCTAGCTTGAGAGTGATGATCATGGCAGACTCTCTTACCTCTGACTTACAAGATTATTAGAGATCCTAGAGTGAGCCCTCCAGGTGTTTTGGTGCAGTCAAAAAGAAAGAGCAAGAGACAAAGTGGGGATGCAATGGGAAATTGAGATGACCAGTTTTCCACTAGGAACAAAAGGCCACAAGGTATTTATTGATTCCCTCTCTGTCAGGGACACTGGATGAAGGGCAATGAGTGCTTGTAGGAGTAGGAGGGGGAATATGGTGGGTGACTAAGAGGAACAAAGCATTATTGCCACAATGAGACAAGGAGACCATGGTCTTCTCAGGAGAAAGTATTTACTATTACTGCTATAGTACTGTAAAGTCCTTATCACCCTCAGCAGGCCTTATCTTGCCTTGTGAGTACTATCACAGTATCACTAGCCTTAGGGCTTTAGCTGTGACCAGAAAAAAGCAGGGAGTTCCTGCATCCCTGGCCCAGAGGGCAGGACAAGGATGTCCTTGGGCATCCCTTAGACTCAGTTTATAAACTGACATAGATGGCCTTAAAAAAAAGTATATATATATTTGCTCCTTTGGAAAATGTTAGCAATACAATTTTTTAAGTTGTGTGTATAGGGTATTTTGGTCAGAGCAAAAACTCCAAAAACCAACATCTTAAACGTGTATCAATGGGTAGATATAACTGTGATATATCTATATAATGGAATACTTTTCAGCAATAATAATACTTTATTGATATACAAATATAACATGCCCAAATCCCAAAACAAGTATTCTGAGTAAAAGAAATTAGACAAGGTGTGCATAAATCCAAGAAAATACAAACCAATCTATAGTTGCTTAGAAATAGAGCAGTCCAAAAATATATGGAAAATCAAGGCTACCCAGGGTCAAAGAAAACTTTGGGGGAATAATAGATATGTAATTATTGTAATGCAGACATGTTGATTTTTGTGAAAATTTTACGCATATATGTGTGTGTATAAATTGTACAATTTCAGTATAAAAATATTTAAAGTCATAAATTATATTCACAAAGTAGAAATTGAATAAATCCATTCTGTTTAAAAGTAATATAAGTTAAACATATTGGAATCAAATTTTGTGAAATCAATTTTCTTAAGTAGTTGTCAAGTTCCATTCCTAAGAGTGACTTCTAGCCTTGGAGAGGCTATATACCTCCCATTTTCATAGTTATCTTTTGTTCCACAAGTGACTCTTCAAATGACAGAATATTCATCATATTTAAAGCTCTTCTGTAATTTAGCTCTGGAAGAAAATTAACCTGGCAAATATAATTAACATTTATGGGGTATTAATTAGCTCTGCAGAGACTGTGAGCTCATTTAAAAGGACTTGCTTAAAACATACAGTTGTTTTAGATGTGAAAATCAAAAGGATATCATAGACAATCATTTGTTTAACATGGTGTTCTGAAACTGGATAGCATCTCTTCCTTTGAACTGACTGCATTTCCATCTGTGTTTAACAACCTAGGATTCGCAACGTTCTGAGAGAGAGAGTGCTTGTGGGCTTGGTGGAGTGGAAGATACAATTAAAAGGAACAACTTCCACACTCATGTTGTGTAAGGTAAATAATATCAGAAGAATAATAGAAAAATTTAAATACAAATATAAATGCCAATAAATGAGAATAAACTTTATGCTCCTTACAGTGAATTTAGCTATATACGAATTTGAAATATAAGATAATTATCTTTTAGTTTTAGGTTAGGAAATTTTAATTTTTCCCCACAAAAGAACTTATCAACAATTTAATATATTAAGGCGTTGATGTAGTAGGAAGATTTAAGGCTAAAATATGGAGATAAAGGTAATTTAACTTGAAAAAACAAGTGTAAATGTGTTTATGCATATTATACAATAAATTGAGGTGCTAATTTTCTTCACTGATGAGTAACAAAGGAATTAAATCTTGCAAAAATGGTAAGTGGAATATGAAATTTCTTAGTATGAAAAATTATAATTTTATTCACCAAAAAGTCAAGTTTTTCTATTATACCATTTCTTAATATTATAATATTTGTAAAAATGTAGTTACTATTTATACTAAACTATATTAAATGTGCTGTTAAACATTGTTCACTTATAACAACTGATATGAACCTCATGCTCTACACAGTCTTATGCCATAAATAACTATGCCATAAATACCTCCTGTAATACATAAAGAATTTATTTATTTATATATTTATTTTTGGTACTGGGGATCGAACTCACGACCTCGCACTTGCCAGGCAGGTGCTTATGCTGCTGAGCTAAATCCCTGGCCCCACATAATTTTTAAAAGAGCATCTGAAATGACAGTGCATGAAGTAGAAAGTATTATGCCTTTGATGAAAAAACACTGATAACTGAACTTACATGCTTTCACAAACATTTTTAAAGATTTTAGAAAAATTAAATGAGCTATGCACCTCAATACATATTTTTGCTTATATGCTTTTCAGTAATACAGCCTACGTGTACATTTTAAATATTTTCTATCTTTAAATTTTGCAATATTTAATGATAAGAAGTAAGACATCCTTTGTAAGATTCGTTCTGCTTTTTTGTGTTTATTCTGAAGGAGAGTACTTTAATTTAAATTCAAAAAATACCATGCATAGTAGTACATATCTATAATGCAGCAACTCAGTAGTTTAAAGCTAGAGATTCACAAGCTAAGAAGCAAGCTGGCTTATACAACAAAACAAGTCCAACAACAATAGCAAAGCAAGGCTTTGTTTTTAAAAAGTTCAAAAAAACCCCAATCAAGAAAACTAAACTGAAAGAAAAAAATCTTACTCTTTTCTCCAAAATTGTAAGTTTACTTACTTCTTTATTAAGAATGCAAAGCTAAAATACACAATAGGGTATGTAGTACAGTGCAGGAAGCATTTACACCTATGTAAATGTGAACAGAAGGAAAAGATGGTAAAGATGTGAATCATTTGCAAAGTAATTTAAAACAGATAGCTAAGGATTAGATGAAAAGTGATGTACTCCAGATTGTCAACTTTATGACTACCTTTGTTCAAATTTAAATGCCAACAAAGAGATTGTTTATCTTGAATAAAATATTCCTATAAAACAATGACATTTTCAACCAAAACTGTTAAGATTGAAAAATAGTAATTTTTTAATTTTTTTAACTTTAAAGAGAATAAAAGAAAAGAGAACAGAACAAAGCAAGTCAGAACAAAACAATGCAAGCAACACATCACTTCACAACAAGAAAACTGGATATCAACATTAGCTACCATAATGTCTCTTTTCTTTGAAATAGTTGAGCACACTTTCACACGTAATAATGTCAAACATAACAAAATAGTTTAAAAACATTTATGAGAATGAAAGAATTACAGGGCATTCTGAACCGAATAACAGAAAATGAACAATGGCAACTATAATATTTCATTTTCCATAAAAAATTTGTTTATGATTTCACATATATTAAAATCCAATAAGTCACAACATGACAGAGAAGATGTTAATAGAAGAATAGAAGCATGGTAGGACTTCAAAGAAAGACGATATTAAATCAGCAATGGCTGCCATAATGTTTTGTTTTCTTCAAAACAGCTGTTCCTACCATCACACATAATAAAGCCAAACAAAGCAGAATAAAACCGTTTCAACTGATGAATGAAAATATTGAAAGGCTTCAAAGCAATGAAATGGGGAATCATGATTACCATACAATCTTATATATGCTTACCAACTCTCATACTAGGGAGACTATGTGGTATTTCTTCATCTGAGAACTGTGCATTCATCTCAGATGCCCACTTTCAATTGGGTCTTTGAAATTCGGGAGTGTGATTTTTTTTTTTTAATTCTTTGTATGTTCTAGATAGATGTCCATTGTCTCAAGGATAGTTCACTAAGATTTTTTTGTCAATTTGTGAGCTTTCTTTTCACTATCCTGGAGATTTCTCTCAACATGTAGAAATTCTTTAATAAGACATGATCCCAGTTATTGATTCTGGAAAGTACTTTCTGTGCATTTTGATTCTTCTTTGTGAATTCTCTACCTAAGCCTACATCTTCAAGATTTTTGCTTATTTTGTCTTCCAACAGATTTAGTGTTTCTGTTTTAATATTTAGATCTTTGATCCATTTAGATTTTAGTCTAGTACATGGTGAGAGGCATGGGTCTAGTTTTAGTTTTTGGCGTATGGAGAGCCAATTTTTCCAGCACTGTGTATTAAAGAGGCAATCTTTCTTCCAGTGGATGTGTTTGACTCTTTTATCAAAGATAAGGTGGCTGAGTGTGTTTGTTGCTGTAGTTATATCTTCTAATTATTCCATTGATCTTGAGGTCTGTTTTTATTCCAGTATCATGTTGATTTTATTACAGTAACTTTGTAGTATAACTTTAAGTCAGGGATTGTGATGCCTTTTGCCTTGACTTTTTTGCTTAGAATTGCCTTTGCTATTCTAGGTCTCTTCTAGTTCCAGATGAATTTTAGGAGTGATTTCTCTAGATCTATTAGGTATGCTAGGACATTTTGATTGGGATTGCATTAAACCTGTATAACAATTTTAGGAGAATGGCCATTTTCACAATATTTATTCTTCCTATCCATGAATAAGGGATGTCTTTCCATTTTCTGAGGTCCTCCTCAATCTCTTTTTTCAGAGTATTATAATTTTTCTTGAATAGATCTTTTACTTCTTATGTTAGATAGAGTCCTAAGTATTTTATTTTTTTGGATGCTATTGTGAATGGTGTAGATTCCCTTATTTCTCTCTCAATGATTTTGGTGTTAGTGTATAGGAATGCTATTGATTTTTGAGTGTTGAGTTTATATCTAGGTACATTACTAAATTTATTTATTATATTTAGGAGTCTTTCAATGGAGTTTTGGGGGTCTTCTATGTACAGTGTCATGTCATCTGCTAATAATGATAATTTAACTTCCTCTTTTCCAATCTTACTCCTTTTATTTCTCTCTCTGTCTAATTGCTCTGGCTAGTATTTCCAGTACTATGTTGAATAGGAGTAGTGATAATGGACATCCTTGTCTTGTTCCTGATTTTAGGGTAAAGGCTTTCATTTTTTTGCTATTAAATATGATGCTGGCTGTTGGTGTGTCATAGATGACCTTTATCATATCAAGGTAAAGACCATCTATTCCAATTCTTTGTAAGGTTCTTATCATGAATGAGTGTTTGACCTTATCAAAAGTTTTTTCTGCATCTATATACATGATCATGTAATTCTTATTTTTGGCTCTATTGACATGGTGGATTAAATTTATTGATTTATGTATGTTGAACCATCCCTGCAAGCCTGGGAGGAATCCCATTAGTCATGGTGTATAATCTTCTTGATGATTTGCTGAATTCTGTTTGCCAATATTTTATTGAGAATTTTTGCATCTATGTTCATTAGGGAGATTGGCCTATAGTTCTCTTTTTTAGTTGGGTCTTTCTCTGGTTTTGTTACTACAGTAATATTTGCTTCCAGGAATGACTTAGGAAGAATTGCTTCCCTTTTGAATTCATTGAAGAGTTTGAGGAGTGTTGGCATTAAGTCTTCTTTGTATTTCTTGTAGAATTATGCAGTGAATACCTCTGGTCCTGGGCTCTTTTTTGTTGGTAAGACTTAATTACATTTTCAATGTCATTAATAGAAATTGGGTTATTCATCAGTTTTACATCTTCTTGACCCAGATTTGATATTTCATATGTTTCTAGGAATCTGCCTATTTCTTCTGTGTTATCAAATCTATGAGAGTAGAGGTTTTCAAAATAGATGTTGATGGTCTTCTGTATTTCCAGAGTCTGTAGTGATTTCACCTTTGTCATTCCTTATTGCAGGAGTTTGAGGTTGTTATTTCCTTTTTTTAATCATATTGGCTAGGAGCTTATCAATTTTATTTATTCTTTCAAAGAACCAACTCTTTGATTCATTGATTCTTTGTATTGTTTTCTTAGTCTCTATAGCATTAATTTCTGCTCTGATCTTTATAATTTCCTCCCTTCTTTTGGCTTTGGGCTTGACTTGCTCTTCTTTTTCCAGATGTTTGAGATGTAGCATCAGGTTGTTTATTTGTGTTTATTCTATTTTCCTGATGTGAGAATTCATCGCAATAAATTTTACTCTGAGGTCTGCTTTCATTGTATCCTATAGATTCCAATAAGTTGTCTTTGTATTTTCATTTGCTTATAGATATTGTTTAATTTCTTCTTTAATTTCCTCTCTGATGCACTGATTGCTCAGGAGTGTATTATTCAATTTCAATGTGTTTGTGGGGTTTTTGCAGTTTCTTTTATCATTAATTTCCAGTTTCATGGTGCCATAATCCAATCAAATGCATAGTATAATTTCAGTTCTTTTGCATTTACTTAAGTATGTTCTGTCAGCTATTATATGGTCTATTTTAGAGAATGTCCCATATACTGCTGAGAAGACTGTATATCCTGATTTTGGGTGGAACACTCTGTATACATCTATCAAGTCCATTTGTTCACAGGTTTGATTCATTTCTGTTATTTCTTTTTTAATTTTTATTTCCATTTTATTTTAAAGAGAATAAGACAAAAGAGGTCAGTACAGAGCAGATCGGAACTGGACAACATAGGCAACACAATACTTAGCATTAAGACAACTGGACATTAACAATAGCTATCACAATATTTCTTTCTCTGCTATAGTTGAGCATAGTTTCAAACACAATAATATCAAACATAACAAAAAAGTATAAAACCATTCAAAGAGTGAAAGAATTACAGGGAATTCTGAACCGAATAAAAGAGAATGATCAATGGGTACTATAATATCTCATTTTCATTAAAAAATTTTGTTTATACTTTCACACATATTCAAATCCCAATAAGACA
>PVJX010051399.1:0-10361 GCA_004027295.1 Dolichotis patagonum | reverse complement strand
TCTCTCTCTCCTATTTCTCCTATTGCAAGTTGATGCAAGAGAATTAGTTTTCTCATGTTTTCAGTGCTATGTGCCTCCCCAGTTCAATACCAAAATCTCATTCCATGTCAGGACATCTCTCTGTGGAACAGTGGGACAGAAGACATCAGCCAGGATTGGAATTGGTCTTAAATAAGTCGCAGAACATATCCCCCAGTGCCAACTGTTCGGGATTAGGTGGCTTGGCTGTTGTGTGTATGCCTTCAACTATAGTCTTCATCCTCCAAAAAGGCCCAGGTCAATTTACGGTAAAAAGAAAAAAAAGTAATCAAAGATATGCCCCAGGACTTAACTATGTATATGTTTATCTAGTATGTGAGAAGGTAGTCTCATAGTGGGATACGTTGTACTAAAATATTGTAGAACATTTAGTATCATAGTAAGGTATTCATAAGTGGTAAGTAACACAGAAAGGTGAAAAGTACAGAATTATATTTTAATGGATACTATTATGAAACAACTGAAAGCATTGTAGCAATTAAGAGCAATGGTTCAGAGGCAGCACACCCACGTTTAACTGGGTTCTGGAGCCACTTGCTTGCTACAAGGTTTAGGGAATCTCACACTCTGTTACTTGTAAAATAGTGATAAGAAAACCCTTATCTATTCGGGTTGTTTTAAGGATTAAATGAAAAAATATATTAAGCATGTGTGTGTGCCTAGAACCCGGGAGTTCTCCATAAATGTTAGCTGCAAACAACTGGTAGAATGAGGGCGATGAGATACTGGTAATTTTCACCCATAGTTTCTAAAGTTTCTGTAGCATGCTGTACTTCGGGAATAAAGGGAAGATGACAGCAATCCTTGGAAGTATCTATTGTTAGAGGGTGCAAATCTGGAGGGCCCGGCTCACCCTGGTCTGGTACAGCGCCTCAGCCGCATCCTTACTCCTCTGTACAATCAGCTCACACTCAGCCTGCACTGTTTGAATGATGCTGTCCAGGTCCAGGGTGCGGTTATTATCCATGGATAGCATGACATTGGTGGCAGTGATGTTGGTTTGCACCTGGGACAGCTCCTGCAACACAGGGAACCCAGTTGATTCCTTTCACGCCCCTCCTAGAGTCCTCAGTTTCCCTGGGGAAGCCAGAAGCCTGAGCCAGCAGTATTGGGAGAAAGTCTTTAAATTGTGGGTAATTAGAGGGAATGGGAGAGTCCTAACTACCACTGGTAAAGGTAATGGGGCCCAGGCTTAGCTTCCAGGGAGAAGAAAAGTGTTCTTCATCATGCCTCTCCCGTACGCTGGATCCTGGCCTTATTCTCACCTGATTGTTATGAGCTGAGTCCCTCAACAAGCATAGCCCCTTGAAACCTCAAGAGTTCTGAAGCAACTGAAAGCACTCTAGCTGAGGAGCCACTCACTTCACTAGCTGTGATTTAATCTTTCAGTCTCCGCTTCCGCTTCTGCAGAATGGAGATGCCATCACGTAAGTAGAGCTCCTAACACAGTGCAACCCAGGGCATGTACCACATCAAACACAGGTGACAGGAGGATCAGGCTGAAGGAGCACACCATACCCTACAGTGCGTCTTTAAGATCCATATTGTCATCTCCTGCAGAGTTCCCTAAAGACCCCATCAGCTCCCCACTACGGTGCGTGTGCATGAAGATTTCTGGTTGGTTTTTCTATGTCCCAGGTGCAAATCAACATCACTGACATCAATGGCATGCTATCCATGGATAACTGTTAGTATCATTTTCCAGACAGATTGGGCACCATGAAACAGAGACAACTTCATCTCCTCCTATCTTTGAATTCTCCCCCATCCCCACTCCCCCACCCAGGAACTCTGAAAATTGAGGGTGGAGAGATGGCTGACTCCAGACTCACAGAACTGGGGACCTGAGCAGATGAGCTTCTAGTGGGGAGTGTTAGGTTCCAGGCCTCCCTCTTTCAGTCCATACCCCTTGTGAGAAAAGAAAGGGCTCTCTTATAAGGGCTGAACTCACCACATCATATAAATATTTCAAGAAATAGATCTCCATGATCAGTGTGTCTAGTCTGGACTGCAGATTTCTTTTGCTCCTATAAGCAGCATCCACATCCTAAAAAGCAAGCAAAGATGGTTTGACACCGTCACCCAGGAATCTCCCGCTATGCTAGCTTGCCAGCTGGCCTCGGCAAGTGACAAAGCATTTCTAGATTTATTTCCTGGCCTAAAAATGCCTACACTCGACCTCAGTCAAATCAGAAACCTGCACTCTCTAACTATCCTGGCTAAAAGAAGGCATGATGCAAACCTCCATACTTCCGCCAGCCACACAACACACAGCAACCTGGGTACTTCCCCTGTCCCGAGGACATACAGAACTGATGCTCAAAAGCTGTCAGATAATTTAATATCATTTTCAGAAGCCTGGAGAGATGTGAATAAAATGATTCCTACAGAATTCTAGTGATGTCTATTTCAGATTTCCTTCTGCTTCAGTGTAAGAGCCCAACATTTGGGCAGCATCCATCAAGATGGCCTCAGAAGTCACTCTGTCCATGTCACCAAATATCTCACAGGGGTATCTCACGCTACCCAGTATCTTGTATCCACAGACCCCCTTGGGACCTCCTTTTCCTTTACCTTCTTCAGAACCACAAACTCCTTCTCAGTACTGGTCCTCTTGTTGATTTCTTCCTCATACCTGGGGGAGGCACGGAACACAGACAGCTGCAGAGCTGATCTTGGCTCCCTGAGGTGTCTGCTCACAGCTTCCCCAAGCCTCTGCTGTCCCCGACTCAGATATCCCAGAATTTGAGAACCACAGACCTATCTGTCACTGTAATCCATCAAGGAAGTTACTATCCCCACTTTAACATGAGAACCAAAGACAAAAAGAACTCATGGCAGCTAATAGCAGACTGGCAGAGCTTATTTGGCTCTAACTTCCACAAAAGCTATCCTGCCCCTCCCCACTCAGTACAATTGACAGTTCCCATGCCACCAGGGCTGCCATGTGTACAGTGGTGCTCCCTGCACTGGTCAGTGCCCAGCCCACCCAACTGCACCTCATGGCTCCAGCCCCACCTGTTACACATGAACACTGCAGCAGAATGTCTTGTGAATCAGTTCCCTGCTGCATTGCTTCCCAACCCCTTTATCCTATGGGGCCTCACTTGTTCTTGTAGTCCCCTATAACGTCCTCCATGCTCTTGATCTCTGAGTTTTTGTGCATCTGTTCAGCATTAAGAAAATCCACCTGCTTCTGCAGCCTGCTGATATAGTTCCCAAAGAGGTCATCCAAGCTGTTGGTCTGTGTCGAGGTGTCCACCTGCTGCAGAAGCTCCCATTTTGTTTGTAGCACCTGGTTCTGCTGCTCCAGGAACCGCACCTACGAGCAAGGACCCAAGCCGACTCCCAGGCTGGGGATCAGAGCAACTCCCCCACAAGAAGGGAGATCTGCAACCCATTGTAGGCCCAGACCTCAAAGAATCATGGTGACCCAGGGTGGAAATCTTCTCCTTTTCTGGCATCAAGACACCAGAAAGCAATGTGGTTTCTGATAGTGACCAATGGCTACAGGTCAACTTGCCTAAAATTAACACTGAGCTCACTCTGGTTTTGAAGATACATCATTTCCAATGAGTGCCATGTTTCACTCAGCTATAAACATTTACATCATAGAACTGTCACCTCTGCACTAAATTTACCCATGCTAACTTAAGAAAATGGTGTTTCTGAACCTGGAAAAGAGTAAAAAACCAACATTTCTTTCTCTCTGTGGTTGACTGAAGACAGGAGGAAATAAGGAGACAGAAGTCACAATCTTCTTGGAATATTAAAATTGATTCCTGAGCAAGTGTGCCTGGGTCCCCCCAAGATCAAAAGCCAGATCTCTTTTGATGCCAGTATGTTTCAGGAAAGTAACCTGTCTAAATGTATATATAGTTCACACAGGATTTTTTTAAATGATCTCAGTTTTTCAATTGTGTAATATACTCAAGTGACCCTTTGAGTGGTCAGCAGGAGTCTGAGAAATGCTCAAGTTGCTCTTTCCTTAATAGCCCAGGAAATGGAAAGTGGGAAATCCCCTTGAATTTGCATGACCTCTTCTCCCAAAACTGGATACAAAGATGAAATACAGGGGCCGGAGAAGTGACTGGCTGTGCAGACCAAGTAGATGGCCTTGGTACTTTACAGAGTGATGATCAGCTTTCACCATCTTCCTGCCAGTTGCTAACAAATGGAGAATTCAGCCTTCCCTCCTCTGTACTGAGAGAGATGATGGTTCTGCCTCTGCACTTTGCTGCGGCAATTGTATGTGTTTATGCACACACTCATACCCAGTCATACACATATTCGCACCCCCTCACACATATATACATCCCTCCAAAATGTAGCTCCTTCCTCCAGGAGCCCTACAAGGAGCAAACCCACTACTTTGTGCCATCAGAGAAGAACCCTGCAGGTATGGGTTATAGTGTGGCACTAATGAGAACACTCAAAACTCCAGCTTCTACGCCTACCTGTCCAAGGGTCAGCCCTACTGGTAATCCCCTCTAGATCATGACTGTAAGCAGAACAATGTTCACTGGGAGCATTATTTCCCACGGCTCATTTTTCTGGCTTTAGCAAAGCAAGAGGTTGGGCAATCAGCAACCTCTCACAAGCTTATCAACACAGCCTGAAACACTGCTGGGAGGAGTTTCTGTTACTGCTTATTTTTACTGTGTGGTGGCACACCCAGAAAAATCAATTCAGTACTCAGAGCCCTGTGCTTAGTGGCAATAGCATTGTGGGGACCAAAGAAAGAATCTCATGGCAGCATTTGTGTAGTGGAGGCCGCATCATATAACGCCTTGTAGGAGCCTGGTTTTTATTGCAAATGACACAAGAAGCCAGTTAAGGGTTTAAATGGGGAAGCCATGGGCTCTGTTTCACTGCTAAGAAAAGACAGTTCAGAGTGAAAGGAAAATACAGGAAGACCAGTTCAGGGACCAGGGTCAAAATCCCTGTAACTGAAGCCTTCTTTCCAGGCCAGAGCTCATCGGATTGAGGAATCTCCCCTCTTGGTCATCACAGACCTTGCCCTTAGAGAAGATCAAGAAGCTGAAGTCTTTTGCATTCTTACCTCTGCTTACATCCCCATGCTATAAAACTGGACAAATGCTCTGTTAATGACAGGAATCATAATCCAATGAGAATCTCAGATCAATAGTCAGAGCCTGTGGTCATCTGACTGACTTCTCCCTGCTCCTCTCTGCCTCAGGCTTGATCTCTCAGTGGTATCTCCTTCACCTTTACCTTTCTTTACCTTTACCTTCACCTTCACATTTTGTCTCATTCTAGTCAAACTCTCTCTGTCTGTGCCTGTGTCTGAAGTGAGATATTCAGCCAGATTTCCAATCCATGATCACCAGAAGTAGCCAGAAGCACTATACCTTTGTTGAACTACTTTCTGGCTGCCTCTGTGCCTCAGCACTCTACCTCTCTTCCTCATGGTCCCATACTCTATCCTGTCCCTAGTATTTGTCCTGATAAGAGGCAGTGGCCACTGCACCTCTACCTCTGAGTGAAAAGCAGGTTTAGAGAAATATTTTTACCATGGCTGTTCTGCCAGTCTGTGCCTGGAGATTTGGCCTTGGACCAATCTAATCTGAAGTTTAGCCAGGGAACTAGCGAGAAGAGATTCCATGGCTCCATCTGCACCTTTCATGGCCCTGCATGAGTGACATGGAACTAAGAATGTGGCACTGTGTTTTACTGACTTTAGCTCTCAGCAATACCCCAGTCACCTAGGCCTTATATGTCTTGCCCAGACAGCTTTCCTACCTGCCCCAGAGCTTCATCTCTACTTCTCCCCACTTCTTTCCTTTATGCCACTTTCCCCAGTAATCTTAGCTATCTGAAATTCCCAAAATATGTTACACTTTCATTTTTCTTGGTCCATCTGTCAGGAAATACCTTCTTCTCTGCAAAGTTGTTGAGCTCTCCTTTTACCTTCAAGACCAGGGCCTCAGAGAATATCTCCCAGGTAAAGATCAGGGTGCTTTCCTTTGAACTTCTTTAGCCCAGAGACTCCTATCCCTATTAACACACTTCTTATACACTTTTGTGTTAATTCACTTTCCTTTAAATGTGAAACTTCTTGTATCCTGTCACCCCTATAGTACATAGCTCAGTGACTGGCATACAAGATGCTTAGTAAATATTTGCAGACGGAATAGCTAGATAGATGGATAGGTGAATTTATGAATACATAGATGGATGGATGATGGATGGGTGAATGGGTGTGGATGATAGGGGTAGGTTGTTTGCATATGTATGAATAGGTGTGTGCAGTTGTGTGGGTAGAAATATGGATGAATATGTATGGATGGATAGGTGGATGAATGGATCATGTGTGTGGGTGGATGATAGATGAATGGATTGTGTGGACAAATGGATGGAAGGATGTGTTTGGATGAGTGGAAAGGTGGATGGAGGTGGGGAGAAATGGATGATGATGGATGGACATGTGTTGATGGGTGGGCACATGGATGGATAGGAGTGCACAAGCACACGCACTTGTGTGTGTGTAGAGAGACAGAGGGAGAGGAAGGGAAGGATGTGTAGGTGAATGAATAGGTGGATAGGTGTGTAGCTGAGTGCATGGATGGATAAATGCATGGGTGAAAGAAAAATAAATACTGTTGAATGATAATTAGCTTATTCTACTATATATCAGTTAAGTATTTTCATACCCTTTATCTGCTTTCCTGCCAAAAGGGAACAGAAAGAACCCACACACACAAGTAACCTAAGTACCTTCAAAAGTCCTAGGGCATACATGTCTGAGAGTGGCTGTCAGCATCAAACTGAAACAGCACAGTAGGGTAGAAGATTTTGTGACCAAAGACTCTGCCTGCCCTAAAGGTACTCACCTTGTCAATGAAGGAGGCAAACTTGTTGTTAAGAACCATAAGCTGTTCCCGCTCCTGGGTCTTGATCCTCTGAATTTCAGGATCCACCTCCAAGTGAAGTGGCTCTAGGAGGCTCTGGTCAATGGTCACCTCATGGATGCCATCCAGAGAATATGAAGGACCAAAGCCAGCAGACCCAAAATTGAGAGCCCCTGCAACCCCTAAACCACCTCCTCCATGGCAGCCACCTCCAAATCTCCCAATTCCAAAACTACCACTGCCAAGACCACGACTCCTAAAGCTTCTTCCCACTCTAAATCCTCCACCTGCTCCCCTACCCTGGTGGAAACCACTGGCACTTCTCCCCACCAGGCCCAAGGAGATGCTTGTACAGCCACCCAGGCTGAAAAGACTCCTAGAGCCAAACCCTCTTCCATGGCCCACATATCCACCAGAACCACACTTCCCCCAGGTCTGACTCACAGACCCCGCAACCCTACTGCCACCACCAAAGTCCGAGGAAGACGTGTCGTTACAGGCCTGCCTGTTCCTTAAGCTAAGTGTAGACTGAGAACTAAAGTGACAGCTCATGGTTGCTGGAGCAACCAGAGGTGCAGATAAGAGCAAGAGCACAGCTGGAAGAAGGCAGAGATTAGGGAGGGAAGTAGGTATAACTCCTTTGGGAGAGACCTGACTCAGTCCCTATATATACACGCATCAGCTGGGCTGGGCCCCTTCAGAATCCTGGGAGGTGAGTATTAATGTTTAGTTGTCAGCCAGTGACATCTGTTTAAACACTCATACCTGTGTGTTGCAGAAAATATATCAAAGACAAACTTCCCCAACTCGATCATTTATGTGGTGCCACAGAAAGATCAGAGTGCAGTAATCTCTCAGAATCTAGTTGTTGTAAACTGCTGTACAGTTTCTTCCCAAATCATTAGTTGATGTCTTCCTAAGAAACTCCACCATTTAGTGGTTTGTTTGGGGCATGCCTTGGAGATCTTGTGCAAAGCTAGAGGATTATCTACTCTCCTTTTGTTGTTTCTAATTTGTTATAGATATTTTTGTAAAATAAAATGAATTAGCCTTTAAAGAAAATTTAAGAAGCAAAGTCATACAAAACATGCCCCAATGTTTCTTTCATTTTTAGATTCAGCAACTGTAAAATTGTTCTATTGTTAAAAAATAACAGTAAGATCCTAAGTGGCTGCCCTTCAATTCTGTACTTAAAAGGAACCAATAATAAAGCATCCATTGACCAGTAATAGCATATGCCTACATTCTGGGAACCACCAGCTCAGACAACAGGCCTCAGGTAGAATCAAATAGCTGATGCTTGTGACCAGACTCTAATAATAACCATTAAATTTGAAAGGAGAAAAAAAGACCCTGAACCTCAAGTTCAGAATAAATGGCTAAGTGATGTTTTGCCCACTTGGATACAACAGAACTGGAAAACACTTAGACAAAATGTGAAATGAAGGGATCAGAATACACAATGGGGTGTGTGTTGTGAACTCCTAAAAATTAACGGTGCAGATAAGACAGGTTTTAAAAGTACATGGATTAGGGCCAGACATTTAGCTCAGCAGTACAAGCGCCTGCTAGGCAGCTGGATCCCCAGAATGGAAGAAAGAAAAGAAAGAAAGAAAGAAAGAAAGAAAGAAAGAAAGAAAGAAAGAAAGAAAGAAAGAAAGAAAGAAAGAAAGAAAGAAAGAAAGAAGAAAGAAAGAAAGAAAGAAAGAAAGAAAGAAAGAAAGAAAGAAGAAAGAAAGAAAGAAAGAGTACATAGTCTATTACAGGTTGTCTGTTTTTTCTAGAATTTAAAATGTCGTTTTCCCCTTGCATTTATGCAATAAATAAATACTTTTTAGAAAAGCTGGGGCAGAAATGCCAGTTAGGGTGAGAAAGAGTGAGTGGTAGTAAGAAGCGAGGCGGCAGAACAGCCGAGAGGAGAAGCAGTCTACAGCTGGGAGCGGCTCTGAGGGCAGCTTCAGTTTCTACACCTCCTTATTGCCCTCCTTTGTCCTCTGCCACCTGCTTACTAGGTCATCTCCAGGAGATACTGTGTGCTAGAAGGAGAGTGCATGTGGAATGCACAGGTGGAAGAGCTGGTTTCAGCTCCCAGGCCTGTTCTTTCATGGCTGCAAATCGCAGGCAAGCTCCTACTCTACAGCCTCTGCTACTAAAAGAATTATAGTGTCTGTTTCTCAAAAAGCCAGTGCCATGAAATGCAAAATAGTAATGTGTGCACAATACATTCAGCAAGTGTAAATATAGCTGTTCACACAAAGGACTTCTATCTAGAACATACGAAGAATTGAAAAAACCCAGACACCCCAAATTCAAAGACCCAATCCAACAATGGGCCTCTGAGATAAATACGCACTTCTCAGGTGAAGAAATACAGATGGCAAATAAATATATGGAAAAGTGTTGAACATCATTGGTCATTAGAGATATGAAAATTAAACCAACAGTGAGATTTCATCTCACCCTGGAAAGAATTGCTACCATCATAAAATGCATTAATAACAAATGCATGCGGGACAAAAGGAATCCTTCTCCACTATTGGTGGGAGTGTAGACTGTTAGCTAAAACTCTAGAATCTCCTTCATTTGGAGACAAAACTTCATAAGTCAAGAGCCCCTTTCCACTGTCACTAGTGAGTGCCCATCAAATTGCTATCAACCAAGGATATATCTCAGTAGCACAGTGCCTACCTGTCAAGCGTGGGGTCCTGAATTAGTACCAGTACCAAAAAATAAATAAGTGTGTGTGTGTGTGTGTGTGTGTGTGTGTGTGTTTGTAAACAATAGAGTGAGCCAACAGCAGAGATCTATCTGCCTTACCCAGTTAAAGTGAAGACTAGCACACGGACATCTTGGAAAAATAAGAGCTTGGACCCCCACCTTAAGCAGGCCTGGAGTTAAAGCCCATCTCCACAACCTACTGGTTTTTTGACTGAACTAATCACTGAACTTTTTGAACTCTACTTGTCTGATGCTTAAAGCACCTGGTACAACATTTGACAATAAATAGTAAAATGATTTCTGGGCTCACCAGCAATAGTTCAGCATGGAGACTTATGAGTACCTGAAAATAAGTAACTGAGCTAGGTATAGTGAAGCACATCTGTAGTCCTAGCACTTGAGAGACTGAGGTAGGAGAATAACTGCAAGTTCAAGGGCAGCCTGGAATACATAGGGAGACTCTGTTTCAAAAAGCCAAAGAGAGACAGAGAGACAGAGAAAGACAGAGACGGAGAGACAAAGAAGAAAATACGCACCTGAAAAAGGTACCATTAAAGCAAGAACCTAGCCTGGCATGGCCTTAAAGAATGGGTGACATGTGAGTAGACAGGGTACTCTGCACTCTTACTGTGTATTTGAATGGGCAGTGGATGGTCTCATTACATCTAAACACCAGCATCATAAGGAAGGTATTCTCCTTGCTATCCTCAGTTTGCAAACACAGGATGCAGG
>PVJX010051398.1:0-10317 GCA_004027295.1 Dolichotis patagonum | reverse complement strand
AAGCAAAACAAACAAAAAGTCCAAAAAAAAAAACCCAACAAACAAAACCAAATCCAAACCAAAACAAAACAGACATGATGAATATTGGAATAAATTACAAGATGCAGAAAGAAATCCAAACACATTCAGTTATTTTATCTTTGATACAGGTCTAGATACTCTCATTGGAAAATAGTTTCTTTAATAATTTGTACTGGGGCCTAAAACTAGACCTGTTCCTATCACCATGCACTAAACTAAATTAAAAATGGATCAAAGATCTAAATATTAAAAAGGAAACAATAAATCTTCTGGAAGAGAGATTAGGTAGAATTCTTAAAGATATAAGTGTAGGCAAAGACTTTATGACCAAAACTCTGATTGCACAGGAAATGTTACAAAGAATCAACAACCTGGAAATCATCATATTACAAAACTTTTGCAGAGCAAAAGAAATCATCAAAAGATTGAAGAAATAACTCACAGAATGGGAAAATTTTTTTCAGCTGTTTCTCAGGCAAAGACTAATATTTAGAATATATAAATAACTAAAAAAGAGATAGCACATTTTAAAACATTATTGTTACTGTCTTCCAGGCCTAAATCCCAAAATCATATTTGACTCACAACCCTCCCACACTCTCAACTCATGTCATCAAATCAGTTGATGTTATCAATTATACTCCTTAATTCTTTAATTCATTATTTACTCTCTATGTTCAGGGTTACTACACTATTCAGCATGGTGAGGAAGTACATATGCAGTTGTCTCAGTCAGACCTGGGTTTCGATTCTTTATCCTCTGCTTATTTGGATAAGTTTAATCCCTTATTCAGTGAATATTTTTCAGGTACCAACTTTGTGTGAGGCTCTATTCTAGGCTCTGAAGATTCAGAAACCATCAAGACTAAGTATCTGTCTTCATGAAGCCTAGGTTTCAGTGGAGAAGACAGATTATAAATTAACAAAATAATAAATGCAATACTTTCAGATTGTACACTGTTGGGATCAAAAAACATTAAAGAGAAAATATGCATCATGGAAGAAAAATTCTTGGATACGTTCATGAAAGCAGGTGTGGTTAGAGAAGAAAAAGTGGTACTGGACATACTATTTTCAATGAAAAGTTACCACATTTGATCCTATTATTTGAATGTAGAAGACACTAAAGGCTTTGAATAATGTAGAGTCAAAAAATGAAAATAGGCTAAGTCCCTGGGAAATGATGGAATGTGGTCATCCTGATGATCCACTTTGAATGTAAAAGAAATAGACATTATTTTTTTAAAAAAATTATTAGTATATATTTGCAATGCATGTTTACATTCTTTGCATGTAGTTAGTACATGTACATAACACATCTTAATTCATGTTTTCATCCTTTTTCCCTCCCTTCCCTTTTCCCATCTCTTGATCTTCTTGCTTTTTGAGAAAGATCTATCTCCCTACTTCTAGTTATGTTTTATTTTGTTCTTTATTTGTAATTTGGGCTTTCCTAAACTATACAACATTTAAGTTTGTATGCCTCATTTATTTTACTTAACCTTATGGTCTTAAGGTGCATCTATTTTCCTATAAATGACTCATTCATGTTTATAGCAGCACAACTCATAATAACTAAATCTTGGAAGCAGCCTATGTGGAGAAACAAAATGTATTTACACAAAATGGAATACTACTCTGCCATGTAGACATTGTATTTTTAAGTCAGTGATATTTGGTGATTATTTTATTGCTTATCTAATCTAGTATATTGGCTATCCAAGGGATTTATTTGGAAGACTGTAAGTTAGCGCACTGAAGAAAAACATAAAAACTGAGTCTCAGGAAACAGAAACTAAGGCATCATCTAAGATCACAATAAAGAAAACTAATGGAACATTTTTCCAGGGCACCACTGTACTATAAATCAACTATGTTTTTCATCTGTGTATTGCTTAGGTCAGTGTGCAGCTTCTCAGAGCAATGCAATTGACTTGGGTAGGACCTTGTACCTACCCTTGATCAGAAGAGGGCAAAGAATATTGACTGGAAGTCCCCAAATGCTACATGCAGTGCAGGAAGGCAGTCTTCCAAAGAGACTAACATAAACTACCCCTGGCATATCATACAAGGTAGTAGTAAATCTTAGGTTTTGTACAGTTCACCTATTGAATTTGTAATTTTAGTTGTTGTATTTTTCAGTTTTAGAGAATCTATTTGAATCCCTGTATTATATTCTAGTTTTCTGAAGAAATTCACCATGCTGTCCTTAATTTTCTTGAATAGTTGTAGTCCACACCATACAGTTGCAATAACTTGGTGATTATGTTTGCTTATATTTTCTGCTTTTAAAAATTCATGGTGTAGTTTCTTCATACTCAGTTATTTTTTTTTTTACTGATAGCCAGACTTTGTGCCTGAAAGTCTATTGATTTTATATGACCTTATGACTCTCAAAAGAGGATTCATACTATTTCTGCCAGGTAACAGATGTTCAAAATAATTTTAACCCATTCAGTCACTGAACTGACTGAAGGCTGGTTTGTAGTGTTTACAAGATTTGTGGGTCCCAAACAATATTCAGACATGTCTGTTTCCCAGAAGCATTAGTTTTTGAGATGTTTTGAACTCAAATTTTAGACTTCCACAAACTCCTCTTTATTTTTCAGCCACTCTGATTGGTTTCTAATATTTTCCCCTCAATTTAATTAAAAATTTATTTGAAGGGAATATCTGTGTTGAGTGTCAAGCTCATTTTTCATTTCTCTGTCTCTGTCCACTACCCACCTCCTTTTTTCTCCCTTCCTTCTCACCTTCTCTCTCTCTCTGTCTCTCTCTGTGTCTCTCTCTCTGTCTCTCTGTCTCTCTCTCTCCCTCTCTCTCTTCAGGATTGTGTTTGCTGAAATCCTAACTGACATTGGCAGATCTTACACTCCAATTTCTGTTTCCTGAGTCCTTTGATACTATCTAAAGCTATATAGGTTTTTCTACCTCTTCAGAACCAATCTTTATCCAGTGTCTGAGCCAAGAGTTGACAAATATCACGAGGGGCAAAACAACTTGCAGATAGTTGGGTTTACTTTGATGATCTTTGTTTCTTGCTGAGCTCTCACCTCTCAAGTCCTACCTGTCTGACATTTTCAAAAAGCAATTTTAAGAGGGTATTTGAGATGTCGTTTCTTGTTGTTCCCAGAATCTGCCTTGATCTGGTATAAGTTACTCCATCTCAAAGCAGAAGTCCCACATGTGAAATAATATTTTTTAAAAAATTATTGGGTCTCTAAAAGCTTTCTTATATATTAATCTTATTTATGCAATGCATAACTTGATTGGAAACCAGATGTTTGCAAAATCTCTGATGCATGGAATACGATAATGATACTAATATCTGATAATGATGGTAGTGTGTGTATCACTCTGGGTTCAAGGTAGAAATAATCTACTTTGAATATTAAAAATAGAAAGGGATGAACCTTATCTGTTTAATTATGAAAATGGAAGTATACACCCTAAATACATTGTGGCCTACTTTTGGCTCAATACATATACAGCCTTTCTTGTTTGCTTTGTTTCTAAAAATTCTAATATGTGAAAATTCTGTAACAAATTTAACTATTCTCCTATTGTTTGGCATGAAGATTGTCTCCAGGTTGGTTTCTGTCATTAAAAATATTTGTAATAAATGTCTCTGTGACTAAGAGTATTCCTGCTTTTATTTCCATGCAATAAAATATTCCAAGAAAGATTAATGGTTTAAGGGGAATATATATTTTTAAAAACCACAATGTATACAATAAAACTCCATTCCAAAAGTTCATAACAATTTACAGGATAGAATTTAAAACAGGAAAAACACTTACAAGGTTGGAATATCTAAAGGAGTAGGGTATAGGCAGAAAGTATTTCATAATCATAAAAAAATCTAGCAAAATACAGAACTGAAGCTGAAAAAGAAATATGATGCCATCCCAGATCTCTGCCAGAATCATGATGTTGCAGCGTACTGAGAGATCTATATGAAGAACAAACATAGGTGTGATCCTGGGATTATAAACCAGATAAGGAAGCTGCTCTTACTGACTTTGTTTGGCATAGCAACTCAGTTCCTCTTGATACCCAGCATGACAGAGTGAACACTGCAGAAAAACCTCGTATATATAGATAAGAATACTCTAGCTTTTTAGCTGGCTTTCACATGTCAAATCTTTATAAGTGGATCTACTTGATGATATCTAACTCATATGACAATTTCTAGCTGTAGGAGATTCTGAGTGGAATGGAATTGGAATAAATCAATCCATAGGATTATCACAGTCTATAGATATTATGTAGTATATTAACCACACATTTTATGTAAGATTGTGCAAAACACTAATTTGAGGGTATTTCTTGCCTACTCCTGGACCTTTCAAGTAGAGAAAGAGACAAAAGGATGTTTTATAAAACAGACATATGTTTGGTTTACAAATTTTTGGAAAAGAAAGTTTAAGTTACTCACTAGTAATAAAAATGCACATTAAAGCAAAATGCAATTTATCACTTATGAAGTAGACAAATATAAATTTGAGACACCCTGAAGCTGGTTATAAGGCTATAAATGGGCACATTTATTTCAGTCAGTATTGATAGAAGTATAAATTGGTCTAAATATTTTGGAAAATATTTACATTACATATGTTAAGAAACATACTGATATTCATACACTTAGTATTACTCACTTTCCAGTCATTGTGACAAAATACCCGACACCCACAATTTAAAACAGGAGAAGTTTAATTTGGTTCCCATTGCGACAGTCAATGCAGATATGTCAAATTCACTGGAGTAAGGAATGCCTAGCAGATTACCAAAGCATGTTCCTGCTCCTTGGTATGTTTGGGTGATTCATGGAGGCATGACTTTGGATATTATGTATGGTCTTTCACTCATTCCTCTCTGGCACTGTCCCCTAGCGCTGCTTAACTACCACCATTAACTCAGCAGCTTTGTTCCACCATGCCTTGCCACTGTGATATTTCTGTCACGGGGCTTGTCAGTCATGTACTAAATCTCCTGAAACTGTGAGTTAAAAAGAAACCTTTCCTCCTTTAAGTTCTGAGTATTGGGTATTGTGTCTCTGCAATGGGTTAGCTGACTAAAAAAGCTTCCTCCTTAGTGACAAGAGTGCTACCTAATGCACAGGTGTCAGGGGATTCAGTCCATTTTCAGCTGGCTCCAAGGCAGAACCATGGTAATAGAAGGGAATAGCATAACAAAATTTCTTAGATTATGGCAGCCCATAAACAGCAGGGGAATGATGACAGAGCAGTGAGGGGCCAGGGACATAGACCCCAAGATTATGCCTTCAACTATATCTAAAGTGTGCCTTACTAATCTGATAGACAGTTCTTAATCTAATCAAGATGACATTTCATGATTCAAAGTCACATTCTGATGCAGTTATTTCACTTCTGGAAATCTAAAGTAACATTCTAAAGCAGTTATAGTTAAAGATGCATGTTTATAATAGAAGAAAATTGGAAACAACCTAAATATATAATAATAGAAAATGGTTGTATACTTTTTGGAATGCACAAAAAATTAAGTATTCTGTGTCTATAAAAATAATGCTTACTTGACAAGGATAATAATCCATTTAGGATAATACTTTTTGGCAGAAATATTTATTTCAATTCATCAAGTAACATAGACAATGCCTAAGGCATATGAATTTTTTAAAGACCTACAAATTTATTTGCTTCAAAATCATTATAAAATCAGTCAGTGTCTAAAAAATGTCAAAAATTGCAACATTGATTTTATAACTATTACATTTTTAATTCAGTAAAAGTTTAATACATTGGGAAAATTGTTGGTTAGGTTATAAGAACTTTTAAGAATTTCTGAAAATAAGGCTGGGGACAAAGCTCAGTGGCACAGTGCTTGCCTGGCAAATGTGAGGTCTTGAGTTCAATTCCAAGTACCAAAAAATTTTTAAAAAACCAATGGATTCTTGAGTATATACAATATATGCTAATAAGCATAACTAATAATAAATTTCAAAATTATAACTTTAATATTACTTTTTATTTTCAGCAAAATGTACATTTAACACAAGATGTGGGTACATGTCAAAGTATATATAAGATGTGAGGTAAGACCTTCAAAAGCAAAAGTGCTGTAAGGGATTAGCATAGTCCTAAAATAGTCTGGCTAAGAAACTGCATGCTTTGAGTACCTACTGTGTACTAGTGAATCATGACAAGTACATCAACTTCTTTAATCCCTACAACCATGCTGAGATGAAGTTTGTACATTACCTTTTCTTTCTTTTGAGGAAACCCAGCCTTTAGGGAATACAGGAAAATATGTCACACAGCTAAGAAAGGTAGAGCTGGGGTGTAAAAGCAGGTTAAACTGATTTCAAATCCTGTGTTACTAATGACAACATATGCATGCTATATGTGTTTTTACATTTCGATACTATACTTGGTTTGATTATGATTTGGGAAAAATATATTCAGTGAAGACAAAAATATTTCCTGCTTTTTACTGTTCTTCATTAAAAATATTCTTACAATGATCACGCAACCCTTGTAATTTAAAAAATTCATTTCAGAGAAGTTTGATAATACATAATAGTGTAATAGCGACATCCTGTGGCTATGTAAGGTCATTATTGCCCTGGCTTTAATTTCAGTTTTAGATCTGACTGCTAGAAGGCAGCTGTGAGTTTTATTGTGGTCATGCTTTCTGAGCTGAATATGACAGAGTTGGATCAGGATTTCATCCATTCACTTAAAACTATAAAAGAACAAAGTCATTTATAATGTTATAAATATATACATACAAACATGTAAAAATAATATGTAAGCAAATACTCTCTGATAAATTTCTTTGCAATCTGAAACAACAGAGCAAAGTTATTAAGCACCAGACTATCTAATTATGCTGCCAGAATTTGCCATGGCTTTACCATTTCCTAACTATACAGTTTTGACTAAGTCACATCGCCAATGGGCTTTATCTTTTTCTCTGTATGTAAAATGAGGATAAATATTGCTAGTACTTCTTAGAGTTGTGTGAAATAAATGAAACAGTACACTTACAGTGCAAGCTGAGAGGAAGTGCTCAGTAATTGACCTGTTGTCCCAAACAACCCACATTCTAAGTACCAATATATTTCTTGTTGAGCATTATAAGGAGAGAGAGAGAGACAGACAGAGAGAGAGAGAGAGATAGACAGAGAGACACAGAGAGAGGCTTCTTAGTACTACTGAATTCGCAAAAGAATTTTCAGTATGATAGTTACAAGAAACATTTGAAAAATGTTAAGAATTGTGAATCACAGCCTACATTAGAAATGGGCAAAATACGGAAATTTGTCTAGCATATCTTATAGTTTTCCTCTTTCACTATCGTGTGACTTCACCCAACTCCCTTATTTCATAGGTTTTCACATGACTTCCTGACTATAAAGACCTATTTAACTAAGCTTTGTTCTGGATAATTAAAAAGGGGAACACTATTTTGATCCTATTTTTAAAAAGAGAATTGTATTCTTTTATTTTTTTATTTAAGGAAAAAAAGACACAGAAAAGAAAAACAAAAAGTAAAAGAGACAAACAAACAACAACAAACTCAAAACAATAACAGTATAAGTTTTCAAAACAAGATGATAGGGATTTAACAATGGATGTAATATTGCATATAGTTACCTTCAAAAGGATTGCTTAGATTACCATACAGACATCTTAAATTGATCTAATCATATGAGTATTAACTGTTTTTTCCAAGAACTAATACAATTAGTATTATAGTTATTTTAGCTATCATACACACACACACACACACACACACACACACACACACACACAATTTATGTCTTCTTCCTTTTCCTTTCCATATTTACTCATACTGATTTCCCCTTTCCCAGTTACTTTTCTTCTTTGAGCAGTTTTTTACTCTTACACAATATTTATTGTAGGTTTTGGATCATATTTGCTCTTTCAGTTTTTTACGCTAGGGAGCCAATATGGTATTTGCACACATGAGTTTGATTTATTTCACTTATGAGTGTGGTCTCAAGTCATGTCCATTTACTTATAAAAGCCTCAATGCAATCTTTCTTTATAGCTGAGTAGTACTACACTGTATAAAAATATCACATCCTTTTTATTCATTACTCATTGGAAGGGCATTTGTGTTGTTTCCAAGATCTGGCTATTACAAATTGTGCTGCTATAAACATGGGTGCACAAGTATCACCGTGGTATGATGTTTTCAGTTCTGGGGAAATGCCCAGAAGTGGGCCAGCTGGGGTAATTGGAACGTATAATTCTAGCTTTTTAAAAAAGTTGTTAAAAGAATTTATGAAGAAATATGAACATGTGGTAGAATGTTAGCACCAAACACCTTGTTAAGTAAATCACTTATTTGTTAAGAGAGGAATTTGTGAATTTGAAGTAATATATCATTAGCAAAATTTTAAAAATTGTTTTGTATTTATTGAAACTCAAAACTGATGAGCAAAGTACCTCCAAATAAAGATGATCAAAAATTAGCCTCGGAGTATCTGCAGTGCACTACCTCAGACTCAGTGGCCTGAATGCCAATCTGTTTCGCCACGTATACAGTCCTGTGGGCCACAAGCCTGACCTGGGTCTCACTGAACTGACATCCAGGTGCTGACTGGGCTGTGCTTCCTTTGTCTCTGGGCCTCTTGCAGCTTCTAGGGGTCCCCAGCACTCCCTGCACCTTCAAAGCTAGCAATGTTGCCTCTCTTTCCTCCGACCCTGACACTCTTCTGAATCCTTCTTTCACTAGGAAGGACCCTTTTGATTATAACAGGCCCAGCTTCAAATCCAGAATGATCTCTTTTCAAAGCCAGCAGATTAGTATCTTAGTTTCAGCTGCAACTTTCAGCCTCCTTTATCATTTAACTCAACGTATTCACAGGTTCTGGGATTTGGACTGCCACAATAGATTCTTCTCACTAAATATACACATACATACACATGAAATATACCATAGTTTAATATTTTTGTGACAGTTCAATAATTGTCATTCAGTTGTCTTAATCCACAGAATTTATCTTTTCTTAATCAAAATAAAATTCATTAAAATGGCCAAATACAACAGTGACAAAAAGAAGTTAAGGGATATAGCAAGCTGTACAATATTACAAAGTAGTGGTTATTTGTGTTTGTATGCATATATAAACATATATGCATATATACACATGCACATAATTTTAACGTTCAACAAGTGGTTTTAGAAAATGAACATAAAAAAAGATTCCCAGAAAATAATGCTTTTAAAATATAGCTATGCTTATGAAGATCCAAAATCAGCCCAAGACGAGATTCTTAATAAAGAATGCACAGGTCAGAGACAGATTCTTTTCAGGTTGGCCGTTTCTCCCTTCCTGTTGTCTTTTCACTTTTGTCCTTGAGTTGTCCATACTAAAGTTGTGTGTGTAGTGAAGGCCTACTGCTGCCACATGACCAGACCCCATCTGAGCAAGGTCAAGTCACCCACTCCAATGATACCAGTGCAGCTGCTTCTGAGGAAACCAGAGAGCGATGAAGGAAAATCAACCACATGTGGTCCAACTAGTGCACCTATAATTCCAGAGCAGAGGTCCTCAGCCCTTCCAGGGCTGACATAATAGCTTTGCCTTTTGAAAAGTACAGTGCTTCCAAGATCTGGCTATTACAAATTGTGCTGCTATAAACATGAGTGTACATATATCACTGTGGTATGATGTTTTCAGTTCTTCTGGGAATATGCCTAGAAGCAGAATAGCTGGGTCAAATGGGACTTCCATACCCAGCTTTTTGAGGAATCTCCAGACTGACCTCCACAGTGGCTGCACCAGTCTACACTTTCACCAACAGTGCAGAAGAGTTCCTTTTTCCCCACAGCCTCTCCAACACTTGTTGTTGGTAGTGTTTTCTATCTTGGCCATTCTTTCTGGAATGAGATGGAATCTCAGTGTGGTCTTAATTTGCATTTGCTCATGACTAATGATGATGAACATTTTTTCATGTATTTATTTGCCATTCGTATTTGCCCATCAACTGAGGAATGGATAAAAAAGTTGTGGCATTTTTATACAATGGAGTACTACTCAGCTATAAAGAATGATCACATCGGGATATTTATAAATAAATGGCCACAACTTGAGACCATTCTCTTAAGTGAAATAAACCAAACTCACAAGGGTAAATACCATATAATCTCCCTAATATGAGATTTGATAAGAGTATATAAGACTTTATGGTAAGCATGAGGCCCCATCTCATAGCTTCGAAGTCTTTCAAAGTTTTAAATCATCAGTTGGAATGGTGTTATCCTGTTTTGTTTGACTATATC
>PVJX010051397.1:0-10313 GCA_004027295.1 Dolichotis patagonum | reverse complement strand
GTGCCCAAGACTTTACCCATGTGGCCCTTATTGCCATGGGTCCATTATCCCAGAATGTGAAATTGAGGCTCCAAGAGGTTAAGCCACAGCCCAAAGCCA
Source organism: Dolichotis patagonum (assembly GCA_004027295.1). Taxonomy (NCBI): domain Eukaryota; kingdom Metazoa; phylum Chordata; class Mammalia; order Rodentia; family Caviidae; genus Dolichotis; species Dolichotis patagonum. The sequence goes on along the minus strand of PVJX010051397.1, from coordinate 10,214 downwards.
CAGACGGTTCGAGTCAGACTCGAACGGAGAGTTGGTGTGTCACTTGCTACTGTTGTCCCAGCCTCTTCCCCAGCCTGTCTCTCCCTCCGTAGTCTCATCAATGCTGACTTCTGTGTGGCCTCTGTCTGCGTGGCCTTCGGGGCAGTGCTGGGCAAAGTCAGCCCCGTCCAGCTGCTCATCATGACCTTCTTCCAAGTGACCCTGTTCACGGTGAATGAGTACATTCTTCTCGACATCCTAGAGGTGAGCAGGGCTGGGGATGCAGAAAGTAGAGGGGACACGGGGTAGGCTGCAGGGACACACATCAGGCTGGCAAGTCCCTTTTCCTCCTGAGCCTCAGCTCCTTCATCTCTCTGATAGCAGTCATGACACCTTCTGGGCAGCTGCCATGGCACCTGGGCCCTGGGCCCGTGCACAGCAGTGAATCCCAGAACCTGGTTCTCTCTTCCTTTCTCTTTCCCACATGTGCCGCGGAAGGAGGGCGACACTCTTGCATATACCCTTGCGTGCACATGAGGCCCCGAGATTGCTCTGCCAAGGAAAGGACCCAGTGTACCGGGGGGCAAATCTGTAAGGAAGGGTCCCGGGGAGCTGTGCAGTGCACACTTCAGAGATGCCATTCACAGAGACTGTAGCAGAAACACTGTCCTCTGGGGTTGGTCAGTTCTGTGGCCTAGATAAGAGGGGCCTTAGAGGACATGGGGGTAAGGTGCCATTGAGGGACCTCCTCTCCTATACTGGGGCTATGCCTGGAACGGTGCCACCTAATAAGGAGAGTTAGATAACACTAAATTCAGTCTCTCATTTTGTCACTTTTTTAGCCACCAGGTGAGTCCCAGCCACCATATCTCTTCTCTTTGATTTATCCCCTGGCTCCATCCTCTCACCCATTAGGCCAGTCTCCACCAGCAGCCAGAGTAGACCATTCCCCCAAACAAAACCCAGCAGTAGCTTTTAATTTCACTTAGGATAAGACCTAGGGGGGCAGGTAGGGGTGGAGAAGGGGCACAGGAGGTTACTGGGAGGCTGGAGAGTAGGAGTGAGATGGGGCTGGGTGGACAGTGGCAGTCTGGTCAGGGTGGCCTCGGGGTAGTTGTGAAAGGAAGGAGAGGAGTCTCAGGAATTAAGGAAGTAGGTGCGAGACATGAGATGGAACTGCCCTGGCTTGTAACGCTGCCAGCCTGTGACTGGGCCGTTCCTCTCCAAGCCTGGCATCCCCGTCTGGGAACATCCCAGTTGCTGGCTGAGGTGCCTGGGCCTCATTTTGCCAACAGCTCACAGCCTGGTGCTTCAGGGACCTCCACCCTGCCTCGCCTGGTTGGCTGAGCTCCACTCTGCAGCCTGAAGTGTCTGTGTGCTGTGCGGGAGAGGGCGGAGGAAGAGAAGGTGCCAGATCCTGACAGGCTCCTTGCCCTGCAGGTGAAGGACGCAGGGGGCTCCATGACCATCCACACATTTGGCGCCTACTTTGGGCTCACAGTAACCTGGATCCTCTACCGACGCAACCTGGAGCACAGCAAACAGAAGCAGAGTTCTGTGTACCACTCGGACCTCTTTGCCATGATTGGTGAGGGCCGCCATGCTGGCTGCAGGCTGCCACAGTGGGTGGGGACTGCCATGACGGGTGGAGGCCACCATGATGGATAGGTTGTGATGGGTAGGGCTGCCATGATGGATGAGGACCACGATGATAGGTAAGAATCACCATGATGGCTGGGCTGCCATAGTATGGAGACTGCTATGATGGGTGGGAACCACTATGACGGGTGAAGGTCACCATAATCACCATGTTTGATGCCAGCTCCTTGTTGGGCAGGGCAGAGGCAGATTGTCTATAGATACTTCTAGAATCCCAGATGTCTGCCTCTTTGCCTTGGGGATGAAGGAAACCGGTCTCCTCTTGTATTTTCCCTAGAATTCCCCAAGGCACATGTGGCAGTAAGCAGACACTGGCCTGCACCTTGGCTGGGGCCAGCGTGTACTCCCACTTCCCAGGTCCATTCACTGCAGAGACACTGCTGCCCACATCCCCACTGCTGACTCCTCCCACCACAGCATGGGAGGAGGCTGTGCCCTCACCACCCCTGCAGTGGGGTAGGGGATCTCAGTGTGGTACTGTGGGGAATTCTATGGGTCTTTAGCCTGTTATGGGTCAGGCAGACTTCCTAGAGCTGGGGAGGCACAGGTAACTTTCAGGAGGACCCTAATGCTTCCTCTCTGTCCGCTGGCCTGCATGTCTGACCCAGGGACCCTCTTCCTGTGGATGTACTGGCCCAGCTTCAATTCAGCTGTGTCCGCTCATGGAGATGCCCAGCACCGAGCTGCCATTAACACCTACTGCTCCTTGGCGGCCAGTGTGCTGACCTCGGTGGCACTGTCCAGTGCTCTAAACAAGAAGGGCAAACTGGACATGGTGAGTAGAGCCAGGGGGGTGCCCCTCTGCCACCTGTGCCTAGTGGGCCCTGATTGCCACAGCCTGCCAGAGCCTGGGGGGTGGCACAGCAGCATATGAGTAATGTGCCATCTTGCAGGTAAGGAAACTGAGGCCCAGGGAGCAGAAACTTGTGCAGAACACGTAACTGGCTCTTCTTCCCCTCCCCCAACTCCTCTTGGTCCTCCTCCTTCTCTTCCCCACTGCCCCACAGGGTTGCTGGGGCCAAGTTCCCTCTGCCATGCTACTGACCCTCCGGACACCAGCCCTTGATTATCCATTCATATACTGTGCTCTGCTGTCCCCACTGGTGACATTGGGGACATCATGTTGCACAGTGACCTGGCATCACACTCTTGGGACAGCTGTTTCTGCCCCTGGACACAGAGATGGCACTTGGGCACCAGAGGGACCAGGCTGTGCAGTCATAGCCACATGCAGAGCAGAAGGTGGGGCAGGAGCCCTGGCTCTGCTGGTGCATGGTGTGAACCTGTGTGTGTCCAGATGTGCCAGTGAGGGCCACAGATCCCATAGCACATAGAAAGGGGACATGCAGGTGCACTGACAGCCCCCCCCAGCTCATTACACAGACTCTGAGCCACCCCTGGGTCCCAGGCAGGGCTGGGCCACCCTTGCACCAACAGTGGGCAGAGGCTGTCCTTTTGGGGGGAGGACCAAGTGTGCCCGCTCTGCCCATACCCAGGTGCACATCCAGAATGCCACTCTGGCCGGAGGGGTGGGTGTGGGCACCACCGCTGAAATGATGCTCACGCCCTATGGTGCCCTCATTGTGGGCTTCTTCTGCGGCTTCATCTCCACCCTGGGCTTCGTGTTCCTGACGGTGAGGGGCCCAGGCCATGGGCTGGGCCTGAAGAGGGACTGGGAGGAGTGCGGCCACCCAGGGAGACACTGAGGGATGGGAGGTCCTGGCTCCCGCCGCAGGCCCTGCCTGAGCATTCTCTCCACCTCAGCCATTCCTGGAGTCCCGGCTGCGTATTCAGGACACGTGTGGCATTCACAACCTGCATGGCATCCCTGGCATCCTGGGCGGCATCGCAGGTGCTGTGACAGTGGTCTTCGCAGACCCTGATGTGTATGAACACCCAGGGTAAATGCACTGGACGTGTGGGAAGGGGGGGGCCTCCTTCCTCCATTTCTCCTTCTTGCCAGCCTGGCTGGGGTCCTACACCCTCTCCCCTGCCTCTCTCTCCCAGTCTCATTCCCTTCGCAAATCATAGACACCACCCATCTATCCAGCACCCCCATTCTATAGCCGGGAAGCCTGGGGCCTGGGGTTCCCCAGAATGATGTGCCCATGAACATTTGTGAGGTGGCAATTAGGGGTGACTTGTCCTTTCTCTGGGGCCCTGTCCCATCCCCATCCCAGGATCCCAAAGAAAGTCCGTGAATCAAGAATTCAGGGCAAGTTCCAGGTGTTCGGCCTCCTTCTGAGCTTGGCCATGGCCCTGGTGGGCGGCATCATGGTGGGTGAGTGAGGGGGCACCCTGAGGTATCCAGAGGGAGCCTGGTGGGTCCCAGCTGAGGGGAAGGGCAGGAGTGGATGGAGAGAAAGCATCTCCTGACCTCCTGGGGCATCCAACTCTCTTCAGGGCTCATCTTAAGACTACCATTCTGGGGACAACCGGCTGATGAGAACTGCTTTGAGGATGAGGTCTACTGGGAGGTGAGTTCTGCAGACCCCCAAGGGCAGCCGCACCCCCTACCCAAAACCACTGGTCATCCTGTTCCTCTGAGGGGGCAGTGTCTCCTCTTTCCTTCCCACCTCAGGATTGGAGGGGGTTGTGTGTGCTTCTTTTTTATTTTCTTTTTCTTCTTTTTTGAAAATTTTTCTTTTGAGGCTGGGTTTTCCTAAATCGCCAAGTTCCCCAGGCTGGGCTTGAACTTGGTGATCCTCCTGCCTCAGCCTCCAAGAGTGCTGGGGTTATGGGGATAATCATACCCGGCAGTGCCACTCTTTCCGCACACCCTCAAGGGTCCCAGAAACAGCCTATGGTCAGGCCTGTGGCTGGAGTGTCCTCAGCTGTACTTTGGCAGCCAGGAACCCCCCAACCCAAGCACCTGGAGCTTGTAGACGTGTAAATGCTCATGTCCTAGCCCAGCGCAGGTGATGGGTGGGAACCCCAGAAAGAGCCACACCTGGGGTCTCAGCCCTCACATACACGTCACGCCTGCCTGGCAGCTTTCAAAGCCTCAGTGAGACTTGAGCTGGACTGGTCTGGGTGGGGCTCAGATGCTGGAAAGTTTTAAAAAACTTGCTAGGTGATGCTGATGTCTAGGTTATGCACATTTAGTGCTCAACCTCAGTCTCCCTGTGGACCCCTGGAGACCCTGCAGAAATGCCACCTCCCAGGCACCAGCCCCGGAGATGTATGTAACTCGGCCGGGCCTGGGCCTCTGCGTGTGAGTGTACTGCATGGTGATCTGGGTAAGAAACCGAATTCCTCAATGTCCCACTGCTTGCAGCACCTAGAAGTTAAAAATGGTAACTTGCCGTGGACTCAGTTTCTTTTCTTTTCTTTCCTTTTTTCTTTTTTTAAAAATTTCTTTTGTCTTTTTGAGGCAAGGTTTCAGTATGCAGTTCAGACTGGCCTTGAACTCACAGTGACCCTCCTGCATCAGCCTCCTGTGTGCTGGGATTACAGGTGTGCACCACCACACCCTGCTTTTTTTTTTTTTTTTTGTCTGTTTGTGGCCTCAGACAGGCATCTCTGTCCAAGAACCATTCCTGGGGGTGCCTGCTTGGGCTGGACTGGAGGGTGGGGCAGGGCGTGGGGGAACTCCCTGCCTCCTCCCTGGCCCCTCAGGGTGGGGACAAGGACTTGCCCTTGTCTGTGGCACCCTGTAGGAGAAACATCACTGCGTTTGCCTCTGTTTTTATTTTGCTTTTTAGTTTTTTGAGGCAGGGTCTCATCATGTCACCTGGTGCCCAAGGTGGTCTTGAACTCGTGGCAGCCCTCCTACCTCCGCTTCCCAAGTAATAGGGTTATATCCGTGCACCACCGTACCTGGCCCTGCCTCTGTAGTTTTAAAAGCATATCAGAAGTTTTCAGGGTCCTTCAGACTACAAGTCTCAATAATCCTTATCTAACTGAAATGTAGTTTTTCTAATTCATGGGTATGTTAAGTCTTAACATCAAATTTGTTTTTTGGGGTTTTTGTTTTCGGTTCTTTGTTGTTGCTCTGCTGTTTTTGCTTTGTGTTGTTTTGTCTTTGCAGTGCTTCAGTAGAACCCTGGGCCTCGTGAATACTAGACAGCACCCTACTACTAAGCTATGTTCCCTAAATTTGTGGGATTTTTTTTTTTTGTACCAGGGATTGAACTCCTGACCTTGCACTTGCCAGGCAGGTGCTTATGCCACTGAGCTAAATCTCTGGCCCAAATCTGTGTTTTTTTTTTTTAAATTAAAAGTGATAAGAAGCCTATTAAAGAAAATCTGGATATAGAGGGAAAATCCCATCCCTAGGCCCTGGGGGCTCAGTGTTAGTAGAGGTGCGAGGTCCTGGGTTTAATCCCAAGTACTGAAAAAAACCCACCACTGTTCATCTTTGGTACATTTCCTGTTGCTCTTTTTTTCTCTGCACAGATCTTTGTTCCACCATTGAGGCTGTATTATCTGCCCAATTTAGAATCCTGCTCTTTAGGTCTCTAGTATAAGAATTGTTCTATATTATTACATTCTTAGTAAACTTGCTTTTTTTCTCAGCATAAATTATTTTCAACGCGCCTTTAAAGCCAGAAAGTACACTGTTTGAGACACCGCAATTAGAAGCCACATGGGTTTCATGCTCGTGAAATAAACCCGAGATGTTCCCAGTGTCTGTACATAGAAGTTTCCTCCTGGTTCTGTTTTGATCTTAGTCGTTTATTCCAAGTTCACACCTCCCATCAGCTACGTACCTTCCGCAGTACTCTGCCAGAAGGAGTAAAGAAATTCCACACCAACAGAAGTAAAGCCACCAGCCAGTCTCTGAGCTGTCCTACATGAAAGCTGAGGTGGCTTCCCAGGGGAAGGGATGAGACTGGAGCTCACTAGGGCCAGAAAGAGGTGTTTTGTGAGAAGGCCATGCTAGGGCCCAGTTCACTTCCATGTTCCTCTGCTCCCCCACCTCGGGCCCCACATTCTATTTTAGGACCCGTCTGTAGCTGCCAAGCTCCTGGCACCTGCCTCTCACCTGCCCCACTCCTTGTCTTTCAATAATGGATTCGGTACAAACTTCCAGAAGCCTCCAGGCTTGCTCATAAGATTTGTGCAATCACAACTGTGCTTCACTGGATTCTCTCCCCACTGTCCTTGTCGGGCAAGGACTCTATGTGGTCCTTGCGGTGCCCAGCGCCCAGGACACCGCCCACGGAGAAGTAGGGGCAGGAGACAGAGCAGCACTGTTTGTGACTGTGATCTGCATTCAGGCCACAAGGTGGCGCTCGCTGCACATTATTTGCAGCTCCCAACTTGGATACCGGGGGCCTGGAAGACAACCCATGACTGAGCCCTCAGAATTTCCCCCTCTTCCACAGGTGCCTGAAGAGAACAGAGCTGCCCACGATCCTGAGGACCCCACCCTCAAGCCCCCGGCCCTTTTGGTATCTTCAGGAACACCTACCTTCTCACAGGTCTTGGTATCCTAAGCTCCCAAGCAGGTGAGGTCAGCTTGGGTCTGGCTTCTCCCTTGGGACAATAGCTGAGTCTCCACCCTCAGAAACAGATGCAAAGGGGCAGAAAGCAAGCAGAAAGAAATGAGGGTGTTCATTTCCACTCCCTGTGTGGGATAGAAGGGGCAGGCTGACGGGGGAGATTGTGCCAGAGGAACCCTGGATGCATGTGACTTTGTGACAGCCTGTGCTCCTTGGACAGGGCTTGGCAACAGATATGTTGGGGACAACAGCTAAGTGACATGGTAAGAGAGGCTACTGGGGCTCTAGGAACAGGAAAATCTTACAGCCGGGTATTGTGGCACACACTTGTAGTTCTACCACTGGGGAGGCTGAGACAGGAGAGTCACGTGAGCCCAGGAGTTTGAGACAAGCCTGGGCAACACAGCCAGACCCTGCCTTAGAAACAAAAGCAAAAACCAAACAAAAACCCCAAAGCTGGGGTGAGAAAAGGGAAGCTGTAACCCACTGCTTCTAGTGTCTGCCCTGTTCACCAAACAAGAACGCCCTTACGACGCCACACAGGACCTGGAAGTGACCCTGTTCTCGGCTTTCCCTGCAGGCTCCACACACTGTTGGGGCTCTGGAAGGATCCAAGGACTCGGGAGCAAACCAGCGGCACCAGCCTGCTGGCCCAGCCCCAGATGCCTCCACCCACCCCGTACTCCCTTCACCCCAAGGGATGGCCTGAGAACCTGAGGATGGAGGAGGGGGAGTCACGACAAAGTGGGGGGTGCACCATAGGAGGTCTGTCCCCACCTGGGGTCTTGGTGGCCACATCTGTGCCAAGCAGGCTGGGGAACCTGGTCCTGATCCTTCCAGGAGGCAACCCAGCTGCCAGCCACCACTTGCTGGGCACCGCTGCCCCTACCTGCCCCAACCAGCCCCTCCTAAGCTCCTGGGTCCCCCAGACTTCTCCGTGCCTCCATAAATAAACATTTTTGTTATTTTTAGAATGCTTGTGGATGCCTCCATGGGGCCAGTTTGAGGGAGAAATGGACCCAAGAGACCTGGCCTCCTGCCTCACCCTAGGGGCTACCACGCTTGGGATCTGCCCCGCACTGAAGGGGGCTGGCAGGGTCTGGCTCCGGGCTGAGGTTTCCCCTCCAGGCCCCTCCTTGAGCACAGCAGCTATTCCAAAAAGCCCTGGAGCCAGCTGCCATTCGCACCCGTCCAGCAGGCCTGGTCTGAACGCTCCTGCCGGTGAGCTGGAGGAAGAGAAGCCTCCTTTCACTGCTTCCCCAGGGTCAAGCCAGCCCTGCTGGGGCTGCAGGGCAGGGGCTGCTTTGGGAGTCTGGAGTTCCGGGCCTACCAGCTGCCTGGGCAGAGGACACTCAGTTCCGGTCCTCCAGGGGCTCACATCTAGAGGGGGACGGACCCCATGCAGTGTCCACCCTGAACTCCAACACGTGTGGTTGGAGAAGAAACGGCAGAGTCCAGATCTCTGGAGCAAAGGCTCCTGGGAAGCAGGGATGGGGGGGCGGTTTCGCCTCTCCCGCCCCCATCTCCACCCTCCCCGCCCCCTGGCAGTTCACACACGCACACATTTGAGGCTCGTTCTTCTCCCCAGAGCCGGCGAGGGGAGGCAGGAGGAGGGGCTGAAATGCAACCTATTCAAGTCCTCGCACTGTCCCACCCCTCGTTTTCCATGCTGGGGAAAGACAAAACCCCTTTCCACCCTGTTTTCTGGGACTTGTCAGCAGCTGCCAAGGGGAGCGGAGCATGATAATTAAACGTCGGGAAGATGGAAGCCAGAGGCCCCAACTCTAATTGGACAGTTTGCTTCACGGGAATGAAAACATTGTGACAAAGGGGGAGGCGTGCGCCGCCGAGCAGGGGCACCGTGCTGAGGAGGGCGCGGCGCTCTGATGCCGGCTGATGTGGGCGCTGCCCCTGGCACCTCCTGGGCCAGGCTCGAGGGCACTAGGGGCGGCCCTCTGAGGGTAGTGGGGGTGCCCTGGAAAGGACCGAGGATCAGGGTCCTGAGAAGAGGCCTGTGTCCCCCCAGTGCCAGTCTCGGCAGGCAGGAGGCCTCACAGCTGGTGGCAGGGTCTCTGCCACCTGGGCCCCCTCACTGGGAACCCGCCTACTGGGCAGGTCTCTGCCCACCGTGGCTGTGAGGATGGGCGGTGGTTCCAGAGCCTGAGCCATCTGTGACTCTGACTGTATACCAGTCTCCTGTCCCTGACGCAGGACTGGTGCCGCCTGGGCCCTGAGCCCTGGTTGTGTGTTGAGGGCCACGCCTGACCCCGTCATTGACCCTCTTGGCCACCCTGAGAGACAGAAGAGGCTGTAGCATCTTGGCTTTATAGGTTGGGAAACTGAGGCCCAGAGAAGCTACCCCCCATCCAAGGTCACTGCTGCCATGGAAAGTGGCACAAGACTGAGAACTGGGCCCAGGCCAGGGGACCTGGTTCTCTGTTGCCTGCTCTCTGGCCCCTGGCCCCAGTCTCAGGCTGGAGAGGGAGGTCTCTGGGTAGCCTGGGATGAGGGTGGGGTTTTCCTTTCCTTTCCATGACCCCAGGCTGGGGTACCCCACAGGTGTGGGGCACAGCAGGCTTGAGATCACTCTAGAGAGCCCCACATGAGTCCCACCTTCCCTTACACAAGTTCCGGGGAGGGGATGCTGAGCTACAGGGACATGGTCCCCTCCCTGTCCCCTCCTGCCTGTCTCCAGCTGCTCCTCCCACCCTGAGCTGCTGCCAGGGGGAGCCCTATTTGGGGTGGGGGCTAGGCTGGGGTGCTGAGAGCCAGGAGCAAGGATGGGAAGAGCCATTGTGGCTGGGCAGCGGGGATTAAGAGTCCAAATTGGATGTGGAGGGCTGAGCCAGTTCCCAAGGGGGTGGAGGAGCCTGTGTCCAGGCTGCCTGCTGGGCCTAATCCCCTGGGAGCCCCAGAAGCACAGCTGCTGTGCAGGAGGGCCACCCTGGATGGGGTGGGGAAAGCCTGGTTCTGGGCGCCCAGGCAGCCGCCTGAGAAGGCTGCAGTGATGCAGGGTTGTGCCCACATAAGTGTGCCTGGGGACAGAGGCCCCTGGCCTGGGCACCAGGTCCGCAGAAGATGCCCAGAGTCAGGGTGGGGACAGCCCCCAGATGTGTCTGAGGTTGGGGG
>PVJX010051396.1:0-10307 GCA_004027295.1 Dolichotis patagonum | reverse complement strand
CCAGATCTTGGAAACAACCTAAGTGCCCATCAACTGAGGAATGGATAAAAAAGTTGTGGCATTTTTATACAATGGAGTACTACTCAGCTATAAAGAATGATCACATCGAGATATTTATAAATAAATGGACACGACTTGAGACCATTCTCTTAAGCGAAATAAACCAAACTCACAAGGGTAAATACCATATAGTCTCCCTGGTATGAGATTTGATAAGAGTATATAAGACTTTATGGTAAGCATGAGTTCCCATCTCATAGCTTTGAAGCCTTTCAATGTTTCCAATCATCAGTTGGAATGGTTTTATCCTGTTTTGTTTGACTATATCATGCGTGATGATATGAACAGCTGTTTTGAAGAAAACAAAACATTATGACAGTTATTGCTGATTTAATATCGTCCTTCTTAGAAGTCCTACCATGCTTTTTTTGTTCTACTACCGTTGGTTCTATCTATCACATCGTGTCTTATTGGAATTTGAATATGTGTGATAGTTCAAACAATTTTTTTTTATCAAAAATGAGATATTATAGTACCCATTGATCATTTTCTGTTATTCGGTTCAGAAAGCCCCGTAATTCTTTCACTATATGCATGGCTTTGTACTACTGTGTTATGTTTGATATTATTGTAATTGAAACTATGCTCAACTACAGCAGAGTAAGAGATATGGTGTTAGATACTGTTGATGTCCAGTTGACTTAATGTAAAGTACTGTGTTGCCTATGTTGTCCTGTTCTGATCTGCTCTGTACTGCCCCCTTCTGTTTTATTCTTTCAAATTAAAAAAAAATGAAAATAACAGTTAAGGGCCCAGGATGTAGCTCAGTGTGAAGGCCCAGGGTTCACTCTGAATGCCAAACAAACCCAGTGATTATTAGGTAATCAACTATTTCATATCGGAATGTGAGGAACAGCTTTTCTTTTGAAAAGTATGTATAGCTGGTTGTGAAGGCTCACACCTATAACTTCAGTACTCAGGAGGCTGGGGCAGGAGACTGCTATGAGTTCAAAGCCAGAGTGGACTACATGGAGGATTCAAGGCCTGCATGGAATATACAGTAAGACCTTGTCTCAAAAAACAAAAAAAAAAAAAAAGAGAAAAGTGTATATAAATTACAAGTTGTCTCTACTAAATGTGTCCTAAACTAAACTAGAATCAAATCAAAGGCAGAAATGGTGTTTGCATTTTGCATCTCACTAAACCCAATCTACTGCTAGAAGCATTTTAAGGTTCAGTTAATGCATGCTGGTTAGATCATTGTGACTACAGTTTATGCTTTAACATTACTTTTTCTTAATAACCACCTTACCTACAAACAACTGAAACCACTTTGAATTCTTTCAGTAAAAGCAGAGATAACAAACACCAAGGTATTTGACTTTATTTCCCATTAGGTGGTACATTAGGTCACACTTATCATTTCTAGCCGTTCTTCCCATAACAGAAATTTTTGTGCTTAGTCACTCTGGAAGAGAAATTCCAAACAAACAGAAAACCAACCTTCACAGACATACAGAAGGAACCAAGAGCTTTCTAAAACTATAATCTGAAAGTCCTGTTTCTGTCTTCTATTTAGTAACCAGTGTCATTCTGTTCACTAATTCTGCCAAAATATGTATTCACATTTCAAATTGGATTACTCTTAAAATATGAGGTTATGTTCAAGTAATAAAATTTTTGAATTTTAATATTTTTGCATTTGCTTATTACAGTACTAGTCAAAACCCAGTTTATAATTTTTTAACCTATTCAGTGGTTCAGCAAATGCATGATTCTCTTGATGTGACTGAAGTCGCAGGTCAGTACTCCACTGGAGAAAACATACGGCACTGCAGCACTAACTTCCGAAATGAAACATTGAAATTGCTTCCCTTTCCAACTTCTCCTTTCTGTCCATCACTATTCTGCATGCTCCTGTTCTTGTCCTGGAATTAGCCACCGGATGCTCTCAGTTCGAATGGTAGCATACATAATAAAGCTAATTAAAAAGAATAAGGAAAAGACGAGCAGCCAGTCCACACTTTTTATCAGAGTGCTGGGAAGAGGGCCTATTTGATCAGCTTGAGTTACCACCACGTTTTTCTTGGCTTCTATACCTAGAAGAGAAATCAGTTGTTTCAGATCAGAGAGAAAATGCAACCACCCTAGCTTTTTCTGAAGTATGATGCATGATACACAAAATGACATGCAATCCTAAAATAAACAGCACCATTACTGTGTCTGGGTTGGATTTCACCTGCTTGGCAGTGTAATTTGTAACTTGCCTTTCTTCCTACCATATCAAAGGCTCAGGAATCCATTCAGCTGTGCAAAGCTAAAACTCCAGAATTTCTGTGGACTCATCAGAGCTTTTCTAGTCAATGTAAGAGCTGCCTTATTTTTTTTTTTTTGAAGAGCTGTCTTTTGTTTGCTTGAGATTAAAGTTCAACAAGTAACTAGCAAGCTACTCTTAGGCATCTGAAGAATGTTTTCACAGGTTAAATAATACTAAATTCCAAATATTTCCGAAAGGTTACTGAAAGAACTGTTAGAACTAGCCACCCACTGCAAGCAGGTGTGGTGGTGCATCCCTGTAATCTCAAAACTCTGGAGGCTGAGGCAGGAGAACTGGCAAGAATCCAAGGCTGACCGGGGCTACATAAGTGAATTCAAGGCCATCCTGAAATACATATCTAGACTCTGTCTCAAAAAACTCAAAACTCATTAAATAAGTAATAAAGAACTAGCCACTGATCATTGGGACCAGAGATTACCAAATTCTGGGACTCCTACATTTCATTTGTGTTTTAGGTTTTCCTAGGTCACTAACCAAAATAGCTACCTCTCTCCACATCCCCTAGGGATCCAGGACAAGACTTGGAAATCCTAACCACCTCATAGTGGCCCACTACACAGTCCTAAGCTAACTCTGCTCTCTGTTCTTTTTGTTAAGAAAAAAGTGATGGTACACAGCTTTAATATACACAGGAAGTGTGTTCTAATTTGCACTTATTTTCAGTGAGTACACTTCAGGAAGAAATGGGATACTCAGAGTTGAGGTGGTAAGATTTTTGATGAGTAAAGTTTTCCATTGGGGGGAATCTCTTCAGTTTACAATGCTCAGACTTTTAAAAATAGAGGGGAAAGGGGCTGGGGATTTGCTCAGCGGCATAAGCGCTTGCCTGGCAAGTATGAGGTCATGAGTTCGATCCCTGGTACCAAAAAAAGGGGGGGGGATGAAGTCATATATTTGACAGACATTAAGGAATTAAAACAGTACCTGCAACTAGATTAATAAATGGAACGCTACACAACAAAAATGAACAAAACATAAATCATACCAAACAATGCAGGTGCATCTCACATGCACAACCAAACATAAAAGAATGTACACTGTATGTTTCCACTACTACAAAATTCAAAACAGGGAACATTTGTCTATGGTATTACAGGTGGAGACTGATTAGCTTTGCAGAAGGGACGCTGGTCATGTTTTCTCATGTTTTGAGTACGGGTTACCCAGGGCATTCATGAAAGTTCATCACTAATATTTATGCATAGTTTTTATATAAATATTAAACTCAAGTGAAAATGTATGCTAAAAAGGTATCCTCAGGTGAAGTATATGGTATGTCAGTTGTATTTTAATAAACCTATCTTGGGGGCTGGGGATTTAGCTCAGCAGCATAAGCGCCTGCCTTGCAAGTGCACAGTCATGAGTTCGATCCCCGTTACCAAAAAAATAAAAAAGTAATTAAAAATTAACCTATCTTGTGTAGAGCTTAAAAACAGTTTACGAGAACCAACTACATAACACATATTGAAATAAACAACTACCTTGAAGAAAAAGAGACACTACAATACCCAGTGCTGATTCCATAATGTCATGATGTGAAGTCCACTTTTTGTTTAGTGATCTTAGCTTGCTTTGCCTTGTCTAAGTTCAACACACATGAAGGTATGGACAGCTGTTTTGAGGAGAATGAGAGACACTATGACAGCCATTCATGGCTTCCCTAATGTCTGGTCTTGAAGACCTGTAATGTCCCCCTCGTCCTGCTCAGATGAATTCCATACTAAGTTGTTTCATGTGAATTCCCTATATGTGACAATATGGACAACTATTTGGAAGAAAACAAGAGTCAATATGATAGAGTGAATATCTCCAATTGCCTAGCTTTGAAATTTATGTCTTACATTGCTTTCTTGTGATCCGCATTGCTCTGTTTTGTTGTGTTTAATTTTACCCTATTGATATAATTGCATGTATATTTGAGTGGGTAAGATGGATGACCATATTGCTGTTTTTGTCAGATCGTGGAGCAGAACTGTTAACAGTCTCACTGTTTGAATGTCTACTTTACATGTTTTAACTTTGTAATTTGAACAACTTTGAACAACTATTTCAAAGAAGTCAGTATGTAATTAGTCAAGTAATAATTTCTTAGGTTTTATTGCTGTTGTACTCCTCCTTTTTTCCTTGAAATACTGTATTGTCGCTACCCTTTATTCTGTTTTATTTTGTTTTGTTTTTTCCTCTTTAAATAAAAAATTAAAAAAAAAAAACCTATCTTGTTTTTTTTTTTCTTCTTTGCAGTACTGAGAGTAAATCCAGGGACTCTGTACTGAACTATATCCCTTGCCCTTTTTTATTTTTTTACTTTCAGACAGGGTTTTGTTGAGTCTTAAATTACCCAGACTGACCTGGAACTTGCAGTCTCCTGCCTCAGCCTCGCAGAGTGCTGGGATTACAGGTTTGTATCACCACACCCAGTCAATGATCCCTTTTTAAAGGGTATCGATGGCCTAGGGAAGCAGTTCAGTGATGGAGTATTTGCCTACTACTGTTATGTGAGAACCCGTGGGTTCAGTCCCTAAAAATACAAAAACAAAACAAAAGGGTATCTACAATCATTAAAATTACCTACTTGGCTGGATATGGTGGCACACACCATATCCTGTAATCCCAACACGTGGGCGGCTGAGGCAGGAGGTTTACCATGGGTTCCTGGGCTACATAGTGAGTTTAGGCCACCCTAAAATACAAAATGAAGTTGGGCATGGTGGTGCACACCTGTAATCCCACCTCTCAGAAGGCTGAGGCAAAAGGACTGCTATAGTTCAAGGCCCACCTGGACTTTATAGAGAGCTCAAGACCAGCCTGGTCTACACAGTGAGACCATGTCTCAAACAATCAAAAATAAATAAAATAAAATAACCTACTCATGTTAAGCTTGCCACTGACAGGGTGATATTTGGCATGATCATTACAGTTTATTAGACATTGAACAGCTCAAAGTCAACCGGTAAGGATTACAGCAGATCAGAACCAGCAAAAAGCAAATTCCCATACCAATAAAATATCTTCTTCTTCAGCACATTATGTCTACATACCTGTCTGATTAAAAATGAAGATTTTCAGCGTTTCCAGTGTTCGATCTGTATGGTTAAATCTAGCCATTGGTTTCGCTCCTTGAAATAACAAAATGTTAGGAACAGCTACAGTACCAAACCTGGTAGAAAGGCTGTGAAGGAAAGAAGTCAATTAGAAAACCTGAATTAACAACAGGCTTTCTCACATGATTACTATATCAGAATGGATAGAAATACATGAGAAGCAATCAGTTTCGTCTGACCTAAGGAGGTTTCTGACATGTAAACTTCAGTATTAGTTTGTTCCTGACCTCTCCTCGCGGGCCATGGTTGGAGGCCTTTCTCTTCTGTAATCTGAGTTGCTTTCTATTAGTGGATGGATCTACCTATGACCCAGTTAGTCCATTAAGTTCTCAACTTTCCAAACAGATCAGACCAGAAAATTCTAATTCATGGAAAAAACGCACTGTGTCAATTTACTTGACAGAACAAACTTCAAATTCTTTAGGATGCCCATCCCTATCCCTCAAAAAAGATAAACATACAATAAGCATTTAGCTTGATAAACTGGTGCAAGGGAATATATGACCTAACAAATGTAAGTATGAAATGTATCAACTTACCTAACCAGTAAGTTCATAATTAGGGCAGGAAGACCTGAACATAATCTGACCTGTGGAGACGTTTTCCCACTTTATATAATATAGCCCAGGCCAAGTTCTAACTGCAGTACCAGCTGCAGCCTTTAGGCAGGTTACTTAACCTATGTAATTAACCTATGTAAGCCTCAGTTTTTCCCACAGTAAAATAGTAATACTGGATAATCAGGAGTTTTTTCTTTTGTAAACATGCTGTACCTTCGGTATTAACATATTAGACAAACACATGTCCCAACCTCTGTAATAAGAACAAGTGTCCTAGTCTCTCCCTAAGTAAGGCACCATACCAGGCTCTCCACGGAAGTAAAGACAAAGCCTGTAGGTGGGGAGGAACATGACTGCCAGACCTGAGATCAAAGATCAACTATGCAAAGCTGGACAGTGACCTGCAGGCCACTTAGGTATTTCCCTGAAACCCATGAGGATTACTAACTTGGGGGCAGTTTCCTTCTTCATAACAGCTTCAGGTGAGCACTGGTTGTTACATTCCCAATCAATGGAGTGCAAATTCACAGTTTACTCAGCTTCAGTTTACCACCAACTTGCCCATCTTGCCAGCATTCTAGATTGATTCACAGCTTCTTGTGACCCGCTAAGGAACATTTTAGAAGAGCTGGGACACAGTTTGCAGGCATGGTTGTAGCACTTAGCCAGTGTACAAAATTAAGGGGCTTCCAGAAAGTGACATCAGCTCCCTCGGAAGCTCGACAGTAACCTCCATTCACTCCTGCCTTTCCCTACCTTCCATCCACCTCAGAGCTCCTGCCCACCTCCTCTGCTTCTCACTGAACCTGAATGACTTCCACGTAAAGGCAACCATCAGCCAACAGGATGGGACAGCGCCACCCCACCAAGATACCTGCTGTGCTGAGATGCATCCAGAGCCAAAAAATGAAGAGCTGGAAATGCCCGGGGCAGCGAGTTAAAATGAGGGGCCAAACTGGCAGAAAATCGGCACCAGGGTGTGTAGAACAGGACCAGGGTGCAGTCACTACCATTGGGGTTTAGGAAATCCATAAGGTCCTGTGGTAAAAGAAATGAGTGTTGAAGTATGAAGTTCATTTCATGAAGAAATGAACACTCATACTAAATGAATGTTAAAGATACATGTACGTTCCTGGCAGGATACCCAAGGGAGAGGAACAAACTGCAGCTGAGGCAGGTAGGGGAGAGCTATGACCCTTTCAGATGTTTTTCTAAGACAAGTTCTTGCTATGTAGTTCAGGTCAGCCTTGAACTCACGATGTAGCCTAGGCTTCTGCCTTAGCCTCCTGAGTGCTGGGATTACAGGCATATACACTGCCCAGCAAGACCTTTTCAACTTTTGACAATATGGATACATAAATGAGCAGAAAAGTACTACTAAATGACAAGGTATAAATTCTACGCCAGTGATGGTGAGCCTTTTAGAGCTTTCAAAGATAAACAGCCAGCTGCAACATGTTCACCACCACTGTGGTAGGCTTTTAATTCTACAGAGCTATTTTAGTATGTTTCATAGTTCATCAATTCAAACACTAAGTACCCACATGGTATAGGCCACTGTACCTCTGAGTTGTACATCTCAAAATCTTAAATGTGCTAGGGATTTAGTTCAGTGGTGTAAGCACCTGCCTGGCAAGTGCCAAGTCGTGAGTTCAATCCCCAGTACAAAAAAAAATCTTAAATGTGTCCCAAAGAGTCATGACTTTTTTAGAGACTTGACTTTTAGGCTATGGCACTAATGAGAGGTGGAACCCTGATGCTTAGTAGTAGGACTTAGGTCACCAGAGTGTGTGCCCTTTCAGAGGATCATGGGACCCCAGTCTCTTGGGGGTCTCATTGCTTCCTGGCCCCCATGAGGTTGGGTCTGCCTCTGGTATTCATTCGCACCATGATGTGCCGCCTTACCACAGACCCAAAAGTAACAGGGCCAAGCAGAAGTGGAATAAAACCTCCAAAACTGTGACCAAAATAAACGTTTGCTTTTTTAAGCTGATTATCTCAAGTATTTTGTTACAGTGATAGCTGACTAACACATTGGGCAATCTCAAATGGCATTTAGAGCACTGGGATCTCAGACCCAAGCTAGCACCTCGGCAGACCTCAGTTTGTACCAAATGGCTGGGTCAGTAAATGTGATCCAGCACTGTGGTGGCACACACCTAGAATCCCAGTACTCTGCAATCCAAGTAGTCTGTAGCTGAGGCAGGAGGGCTGCTGCAAGTCTGAGGCCAACCTGAGTTACACAGTGAGTTTAAGGCTAGCATCAACTACACAGCAAGACCCTGTCTCAAAGAAAAAAAAGATATATATATAGATAGATAGATAGATATAGACCTATAGATATAGATAGATATAGATATAGATATAGATATAGATATAGATATAGATATAGATATAGATATAGATATAGATATAGATATAGATATAGATATAGATATAGATATAGATATGACACAGGGCTGACACATACTGTGTAACAGGCACACAGGAGGGGACGTGAGCCGGGTTGAGCCCTGTCCCTGGAGGAGCCATGTGCGCTGCACAATGGGCTCTAACAATAAGTGATCACAGCTGTCAGTCCTGGGATCCTCTCTCAACAGCTAACTTTATCCTGTTCTTTTGGCCTTTTAAACATTCTACAGAAATCATCAGTCATTATTCCAGAATTCCCTTGAATCATTTATCCAATTATCTGGAAAAGTATGGCTGGGTTTGGAACATAGTTTCAGCCCTTAGTCCAGAATAAACACTGGACGCACATCTTCAGTGGGAAGAGAAATTTTCCATGTAACATATTTTCCACATAATGCTAAATTACAATTTTAGCAGTTCTGGTTCTGTTTGGTTCATTTCTGTTCTGAGTTAGGGTCTTGCTTTGTTGACCAAACTGGTCTTGAAATCTTAGGTTCAAGCAATCCTCCTGCCTCAGTTTCCAGAGTAGCTGAGATTATAGGTATGAGCCACTGCATCCAGCTATAAATCAGGGTTTTTTGTTTTTTTTCAGAATTAGGGATTGAACCCCAGACCTTCACACTAAACTATTTTCTAATGGGGGGGGGGTCTTTTTTTTTTTTTTTTTTGAGACAGGTGTCTGCCAGTGTCTGTAGTCTGGGATAGCCTTGAACTCACCATGAGCCCAGGCTGGCCTCCAACTCATGGTGATCTCTTGCGTCAGCTTCCCAAGTGCTGGGCTCATAGGCATATACCATCATGCCCAAATCAATTCAGATATTTTTATGTTGCCTTTGAGTGCCATAAGTACTTCCTTTGAAGGAAGAAGCCAGGCATGGAAGCTAAGGTGGGAGGATCACCAGTTCAAGGCCAGCCTGGGCAGTTTGGTGACTCGACAAGACCTTGTCTCAAAATTTAAAGGGCTGGGGATATAGCTCAGTGTAAAGGCCCTGGGTTAGATCCCTAGTGACAACAGATGAGGAGGTGGAGGAAGAAGACAAGAAATAGGAAAATGAATTGTTCTGGTTCCCTGTTCTGTCCCCTGAGATTTTTATCATGAGGCTTGGTGGTGACATTACCCCAAGAATGACTAGCTCCTGGCCACCTAAAAAGTGTGACTACCACTAGTTAAGATTTCTTTCTTTTCCTACAAACTTCACTGAGGGCAAAGCCATTTTTCATTCAAGCAGCTATTCAGTGCTATTCCCACTTAGAATATGGTAAAGATGACCTTCCATCTGCAAGTTTGTAAGAGTATGAAATCATAGGATTAACAGGCTGAAAAGGAGAAAAGTACTGGATCATTCTTTCTTACCTGGGACATATTTAAAATTTTCAGAGTGAAGTTTTCCAGTCCTGTCACATTCCTCTCCTCACAATTCACCTTTGGGGATTTCAGACTCTCGGTGTTGTTGGAGTCCTCCGCAGGGGCTGGCTCGGCCTCTGTAGCTTCCGGCTCGGGGTAGTACTCCTCCTCTCTCTCTGGGAAGGTCGGGCCCGCGCTGTCCCGGGAGAGGAGGCTGTCGCGGACACTGCAGCCAGAGTCCTCCTCTCCTCCAGCAGCGCATGTGCCGCCACTGGCCTCTGAGCTCCGTTTGTGTTCGGCTTCTCCAGGAATCACAGACAGCACCACCATGGAATCCTCTGGGGTGACTAGCCCCAGCACAGCCTCCTTCTCCTGAAGGCTGCTTGGATCCCGCGGGGTTGCCTCCTCATCCAGGTACTGGGTCTCCTCCTGGAGAGGTGGGACAGGTTGCTCGGACCATAAGTGACCACTTTGCTCTGCAACTGAAACATTACAGCATAATCAGTCATGTATAACTTGAAAGTGTATGAACCCCAGAGTCAGAGTTCTTA
>PVJX010051395.1:0-10320 GCA_004027295.1 Dolichotis patagonum | reverse complement strand
TCTGGATCAGCTGGTGGCCTATGAGGCAAGGGGGTGGGAGTAGGGGCAGGAATTTGTTCTTGTTTGCCAGCCTGAGCACCTCCGGAAGGGGCTGGGGTCTGGCTGTCTCCCACTGGCAGCAACCATATGGTGCTGGTTCTCAGGGGGAGCTTGCTTCTTGGTGAGGCCTTGTTCTCTCCCCAAGCAGTCTGTGAATAAGAAGTTATTTATCTAATCTGTCTTCATCCTATTTTGTCTTTCAACTCCTTTTTAAAGCTAGAAATGCTTTATGCTGTCTTGGTTACCTGTACTTTTTCCACAAACTGCTTTCCCTTCATTATGACTTATCCTTAGGGATATGCATTACCATTTCTTCATTTCTAAGAAAGTACATAGTCAATTTTAGCATCTGTGCTGAGATATCCTCAGACATTAAATTCTAGTCTTTGTTAATAGAGCAAAATGGAAAAACATTGTCTGGTAATGAATGCTAATTCAGCTTCTGTAGGTTTCTGTAGGTAGAGTTACACATATATTTAATCAGGGGCATTAAGCCATCGAATATTTATGTCTTTACGTTGTATGTGTTAATTTCTTCATGAGCTGTCTGTAGTTTTCTCCTGAGGAAAGAACTGTCTTCCTCCTTGAAAGAATCTGATGAGATTCTGGACCAGTTACTTAAGGCTGTATCCCTGGCCTAGGAGACTTGCTGAGATTAGATCATGTTATCAGGCTGATATCGGGTCACTCTAGGCCATAGCTCAATTGAGAGTTTTGGTGAAATGCCTGGATTCAGCCAGGAGAAGTAATTCACACCAGAGGAAGAACTGCAAGTGGTCAAGAATAGAACAAGACATTAGGTGCAGGAGATATGGGGGCAGAATTACTTTGGTTGTAGGATATGAATAAAGCTGGGAGTGATGATTGGGTGCAGGCTAGGGTGGCCTGCCACAGGTAAAGACTAAAGTGCAAACACATAAGGCAGCATTCTCCTGTTCTGTAGGGGAACCAAGAGTTGTGTGTGAAAAACTGTGTGGAGTCAAACGTGAAACATGTTAACATACTCAAGCGGATATTTATTTGCTGGAGACTATCATGTCAAAAACGTCACTCATAACAGGAATACTCGTAAATTTTTTGGAAAATGCCTCTTAGCAAGAAATGTAAGCCTAGGATTCATACCATTTCAGAAAAAATACTCATTAAATTAACTGATTTGTTTATGACTTTTAAGAAAGCTCTGGCTTTATTCTCACTATTACTACCAATATTTATTTGTTGGTGAAACACTTGTGTATATAGTTTCATCTCCACGTTATAGGCAACGTATTTCTTTTTAGCCACATTTGCGGTAAACCTTGATCTCTGACTCCTCCTTCCTGATGCTGTCACTTTGAGGGAGCCCCTGATTCCAGGTTATCAGAATAGCTGCTGAGAGAAGAATTCTGGTCTGGACAAACCAGTGCTCAAGATGTATTAGAACCAGCTGAGAGTTTCTCTCTTATACAACATACTGAACACCAAAGAGTGAGAATATAAAGAATATGGACAAATATTTGGGGAAAGAAACAAGTACTCATGGATTTTCCTCTTCTCAGAGGCTCTGTGGGATACTCCCCGTGTGTGGGAGGGGTGCCTTTCCTCTGAGGCAGTGCTGCTCCTCCTGCCTACCTCTCACCTATCACCCACCATCTGCACTGGTGTTCCGGTCACTCTGTGTCCCATCCTGCCCAAGGGGAATGCTTGTGCTGTTCTCACTGCTGGAAATTTTTACTCATTTATACATTCTTGATGTCTCACCCACATATACTTTTCTCTACAATCATTCCTTGGCTCTCCAAGCTGTCTTTACCGAAGTTCTGTGTTCCTTTTGGAACAGTGCATGACTCAGTGGGCAGTATTGTGCACAGTTATGGCCATGATGGAAAATATTCTCCAAAAGTTTCGTTTTATTGAAGACTTGGCTGTCAACTGATAAGACCTGAGGATCTGAATGGATCATGAGGTCTCAGACTTTATGAAGTGGATTAATCCACTGTTGAGTTCATAACTCAATGAGGATATTAGAAGATGGGGCAAAATTGGATGAGGTGGGTCACTGGTAGTGTGTCTTTGAAGGGTTTTTCTTGTGCCCAGCTCTTTCCTCTGTCTCTCTGCCTCTCTGTCTCTGCTTCTATCTCTCTCTCTCTCTCTCTCTCTTTCCTTTCACCCCTCAGTCATGATGTTCTGTCTCGCTTCAGGCACACAACGGTGGAACCACTCAACTATGACCTGAAACCTCAGACTAGGAGCCAAAATAAATCTTTCCTCTTTCATGTTGACTTTCTCAGGTGTTTGGTCACAGCAATGGACATCTAACCTGTGTGTTTTAGTTTGTATGACTATTTATGTAATGTTTCTGCTCACTATACTGAGATCAGAGTCATCTGTCTGTGTTTATTCATTACTCAATTTTCAGTGCTTGCCATATTGTGTGATACAGATTGGTTGTTTAAGAAGCACTAATGTCTAAAGGGTAAAATGAACAAAAAGTGTTGTGGAATAAATACCCACTATGTTGCAGAAATCGCTGAGTGATAAGAATATACCAATAAGATGTTTCTCATTGTCAAGGGGCTCAGCCTCACAATAGAGACAGTCATAGGAGATAAACTGCCATGCAGCACGGAAAAAACCCATATAAGCAGAGAGTGAAGGAACCAACTAATAGCAGCACTGGACAAACAAGCAAACAAAAACAGCATGAGAACATGAGTGTCAGACAAGAACTTTTCCAGTGATTACTGAGAAGTGTAGGTGCAGAGAGGTGGCAGGAGCCAAAATTTGGGTCAGGCAGATCTGAACTTGAGTTTGATTTCTGACACTTATCAGACCTTTATGATTCTGTTCCTCTTCAATAAACTAGGGTAATAATATTTACAAATACTTCCCAGTGATGAGACTCAACCTAAAATGGTGGAGTTCACCCTGGTTAACAGTTGTATACATCTCTGTTCTCTGCCACTGTAAAATTCATAGTCCTCCCTCAAGTCTACACATTTGCCGGCTTTTACATTACCATGGCCATTTCTAACTCAGATTTTTTTGTTTTTAATTTCTTTTATTAGTATATGTTTGCAATACATAATGATTATATGCATCAAGTATCTCTGTATCACACCTTGATCTCTTTTACAGCACCCCTCCCCTTCTCCAGAAACCCTTCCCATCTCTGTAAAGTCTACCACTCTGTTTCTTGACGTGGGCTCTTTTATTTTGTTTTAAAAATTATTTATATTTTGAGGCTCTCATATTAGAGAAAACATGCAATATTTACCCACTTATGACTGACATATTTCATGTGATATTATGATCTCAAGGTCCATTCACTTTCTAGTAAATGACAAGTTTAGCCATGTTTAGGGAAGAGTAGTTCCCCATTGTGTGCACAAACCACATTTTCTTATCTATTCACTTGTTGATGAACAAACAGATTGTTATTATTATTCAGCTACTATGAGTTACACTGCAATAAACACAAGCCTGTATGTACCACTGGAGTGTAGTAACTTTAGCTTTCTCAAGAAAATATCCAAGAGAGACATACTAGGTCAAGTGGAATTTCTATGTTTTTTTGGAAGAATCTCCATACTGATTTTCAAGTGGTTGTACTAGTTTACATTTCTACCAATTGTGTAGAAGGATTCCTTTTTCCTCACATTTTTGTCAGCATTTGTTGTTCTCTGATGATGTACATTCTTACTGGAGTAATGTGTAATCACCATATTGTTTTGATTTGCATTTCTTTAATGGCCAAAGATGCTGAACATATATTCATGTATGCATTTTTCATTTGTATTTATTATTCCATATTTCTTCTTTAATTGCTTATCTTTTATTGAGTCTTTTACTTTGGGGGGTTAATTTTTTACTTCTTTACATATTCTAGATATTAGTGTTCTGAGGAACAGCTGGTAAAAATTTCTTGCCATTCTGCAGCTAATTCTGACTTCTCCACTGAATTCTTGCTATTAATTTATTTCCTACTCTAAATTTAACGCTGATGTTTTCTCTTTCACCTAGAGGTGGAACTTATAATGTTACATATAAAAACAGTGAACTAGGCCTTCTGGCAGGCAGTAGACTTTATGGGAGTTTTAAAGAGAGCATAAGATACCATAGCACTTCTAATTTAATTGGAGTATTATGTATCCTTAATCTTAAATCTTCGGATTTTCTGTGGTGCTAGATTTACATCCTCTCTTTTCTCAGCTATTGCTTCTTAGGAGCCAAATGGGAACAACAAACCAACAAATAAAACTCAAGAGCAGTGACTTGTAACCAATAGAATGTAGAGAACGTGATGCTGTGTGACTTCAGAGCTAGATCAGAAATGCTGAAAGGGAATCCGAATACGCTATCTCAAGATGTGTCACATTGGCATAGGGATTGTTTTCAGCTGAAGGCAATTGAGAAAAACAGAAACAGCTTTCTGACTTTCTCTTATTTTTCTAAAAGCAGGGCATATATTTCCGTTGTGGGCATGTCCTTCTTTTATACCTGAAAAAGGAGACCAACAATTATTACTGGAGAAAGATAAATCTACACTGAGATTAACCTACACCAGCAAACCTTACTGAATAACTCTTTTTTTGTCACCATTAGTTTGCTTCATATATTTACTTCCTACAATTTATTGCTCTTAGGAGCTCCAACTCCCTTTCCTTTGTCTAGTCACTTCAAAATTTATTGCCCTTTGTGAAAATGGTATATAAAGTCTGAAGTTTCACTTCTTTTTTCACTCCCTTTCTATGAATTTCTCAAGTACAGAAAAAAATGTTAACATCAAATAAAATTTGTGCTTTTTCTTCTATTAATCTATCTTTTATCAATTTCGTTCAGAACCTAGCAGGTAGAGGAAACTTTTTCTGCTTCATCTAAGTCATTCCTTTTTGGAACCTGGAGCCATAATGCAAAATTATGAATTCCAAGATTCTCATACTGTAAGGAATCCCAGACTACCTTGAGAAGCCACAGGAAACTTCTCAAAGCAAAAGTGCCAGAAGAAGTCAGTCCACAGTCAGCACTCACCATCAAACATCAGTAGTGATATTTCCAACTGGTTTCAATCACCAGACATCGGACCATTCCACCTTCTGTGTCTAATATCTGAGGTGTCAGGCATTACAGAGCAGAAGCAAACAATTCTTGCCATGTCCTGTCCAACTTCCTGTACAACAGATTTAGGCTACTTGCATTTGAAGTGGTTACACATAGTTACAGTGACTGTACCCATGATAATGTCATATTGGAGCTAGACCTGGAAAGATGAACAAGAATTTCCTAGGAAAAACTTTTTGGGAAAATGTTTTCATGAGAAAAATGAGGACTTCAATCTGGTAAATAGATGAGATTATAGGAGAAAATTGGGAGGTGAGCTGAGAAATGATGAAGTGAGGAAAGCACTGTAAAGGTTAGTGAAATCACAATGTACTTGTTCATTAGTCTATGTAATTTTTCTTCCAAGTTTCTGTAATTCTGGGGAAGGAAATTGTGCTGGGGAAGAAAAGTTTAAAAGTACATATTTTTACATGAGAAAGTTTATGCAATAGAATTTTGGAAGGCTTTCTGAAATATGATTGAGTGTAACTTGGCTTCAGAATGTTTGAAAGTTCTTGCACATCTTTTTCAGCACCACAATTCAACTGCAACAAAGATTGAGCTTGTCTAAAATTTCAAGCTGCAGTTTAACTGTGATTTTAAATTTGATTATGAGTTGAAAAATATTTTAATTTTCCATGAGTAGTCACATTCCGCTTTAGCATGATTTTTGTAGTCAATGGGATGATGCTAGAGTTGTGCATATGAGGCATTCTTATCAGAATATCATGGGTGCTAATACATTTTATATGTAATTTCCCACAGAAGTATTGATTTTAATCAACTTTCGAAAGGTAGCACCATATTTGTCAAGGCAGAAGACCCAAATGTATAATTTTTTCTTAGCAGAAAACTTGCTATAATGAATGTGCTAAAACATATTAGTTATCTATTAACCTCAACAGGCAAGAAAGTCCTAGATCATTAACTCACCTTGTGAAGAAGCAGCGGCTGCTTCGCCTATAGGGGAAAGTGGAATCAGCAGAACTTATGGCCTGTGAAGGCGCCAGCTTGTGAGAAATGCCTGGCTGACTCTGAAGTAGGGATATTATTAAATGAATGCACATGATGCATAGCATAATTATACCACTTATGGCAGGAAAACCTCACCATTTTTTATCAAATTGTGTACTGTGTACATCAAAATTCATGGTACCATCTATCTCTGGGATACTGTGTGAGCTTTGCCATTCTGGAAAGATTTCAAGTCAAATTTTGATTAATTTTTTCTGGTTTTATTTGGTTATTGAAGTGTAGCTTGATTGTGAACGTGTCCCCCACCTTTCTTTTAAGCACTGACAAACTTGATTAAATTTCCCCTTGAGGAGTAGGAAGAAAACAGAAAAGTAAGTGTCACGACTTTTTTGAGATGAATGGTTCAAAGTACTATAAACATATCATCTCAAAATAACCTCTCTGGAAGATAAGTACAAGAGAGAAATGCTGTGAAGATTGTGGTACATGGCTGCTGTTAATTTTTTCCTCCTTGATATAAATTTTAACAGGTTCCTCATAAAGCTCAGATGTAGGATTTATTTCTATTTCTTTAACAGCGCTTCTTATCTCCTAATCAAACAGCAGTTTTTCAGTATTTAAATTGTGTGGGTCAGGGTCTCGGTTTTGTGACGCAGTTTTAAATTTTTACTCTAAGAAATGTAAATAGAGGTCTGGAATGGAAAAGACTTTGTGCTAAGCAGGCATGGAAGAGCGAGAACTATTTATGACTTTTACTCATGTTGTGGACTAAGGCTAACAAAATTTTATTTACAGTTGCCAAAGAGAAACGTACATGGATTTGAATGTGCCCTTTACCTACACATCTTTTGCAAGTTACTTATCATCTTACATACTTGCATGTGTTCTCTTCCTAAGTACACAGTACAGTCTGAATGGACAAACACTTCATTTACTATAGTTTTGAGAATTTATTTAATAAATGTTTGTTGAGCACCAGTTATGCCCCAAGTCCAATGCTATGTGATGGATACTCAAGGAAACATAAATCTTGATTTCAGGGATCTTATAATTTAGAACTGAGGAAACACAGTAAAATGGTGGCCCAGTGCAGAGAGAAAACAGCAGTGTACAGGGTCTGCACATGGCAATGGTTGTGTGTAAGACTGATGTCTAAGAGTATACTTAGTGGTCTTGATTTATGAATGCTAATTTTGAAAGAATAATATTTTCAGGATTAAAAGTTACTGTTATTTAATAAATTGGCCATCTCTTTTCTTTGAGTTACAAACATGACTGCCTGTGGGGTGTAATGTGATGAGAAAAAACAAAACACCACAGAAAGATCTTGCATTATTTTATCAAAATGACCAAGTGACATGTAAGGAAGACACAAGGTAAAGTTTAATTTCTAGACTGATTAAAAAGTTAAACAAGGTAATTGATCATGTAGAAATGAGATTTAGATGGTTCTTTTTTAGCACAATATTTTTTATGTTTAGGTCAGGGAATAATGAAGTTAAATTATACTTAGTATGAATCTGGCAATCACACACACACACACACACACACACACACACACACACACACACACAGTGACTGCAGTAACAAATTTCCATAAACTTGATCATCTGAAACAATAGAAATTTCTTCCATCACAGTTCTAGCAATCTGAAGTCTGAAATCAATGGGTGGGCAGGGCTGTACTTCCTCTGAAGGCCCTGAGCAACAGTCTTTCCTGGCTCTTCTGGCTTATGGTAACTCCTGGAGTTTCTTTGCTTGTGCCTATATCAGTCTACTCTCTGCTTTCACCATAACACAATGCTGTCTGTGAGTGTGTATGAAAAATCTTCCTCTGCTTTTCTCTTGAAGGACATGTGTCATTTAACACCTACTTGGATAATCAAGGATAATCTCATCTCAAGAGTTAATTTAATCATATTGGCAAGACATTTTTCCCAGATAAGACCACAGGGAATATGTATTGGTTAGGTTTTCATTGCTATGATCAACTACCTGAGATACACATTTTAAAGAAGGGTTTTATGTAGCTCACAGTTTCAGAGGTTTTAATCCATGATTGGTTGGCTCTAAAGCAGCACCATAGTGGTAGAAGAGTATGATGGAGAAAGACTGCTTAATCCTGGCTGCTGGGAAGCAGAGCGAGAGGGAAAGGGCCAGAGAGGAAGGACAGCATCCTTCAGTAGCTTCTGGTCACTCCTAATTTTCCCTCACAGGCATTCTCTGCAATGAATCTCGTGTATGTCAACATATAACTTTTAAAAAGATGTCCCCAGTGACTTGCTTCATATATCTAGGCCTTACCTCCTAATAATCTCATTCAGTTATGAACTCATCAATTGAGTTAATCCATCAACCTATTAGTCCATTGTTGAAGTCAGTGCCCTTCTGATTCAATTACCTTTGGGCCCTGCCTCTAAACTCTGCTGCTGTGGTGATAAAGCATGAGCTTTGGGGGAGCACTTCATGTTTAAATCATAACACATGTCACAAATTTGTTGAAAAAAAAAAGAGAGATTGTGATGGCCATGGAAAGGTACTTCTTAGGTAGCCTGCTGGGAGCTGGCAGGTGACCAACAATCTCTTGCTGATCTGATATCCATCACTACGTGCTGGTAACTGAACTTGGCAGATACAAAGGCAGATCCATTATAAGATGGTGGACCCATCTATTGGGAAACCTGACCAGAAGGGTTCCATTGATGTCCTTGTCAAAATTTCTCAGAACTTTACTACATTTTAGATTTTCCTGCCCAGCCTTCTATTTATCCTTGAGTCTCTTCCAGTTACTTCCAATTTCCCCTCACAGACATTTCTCTTAATAAATCTCTTGTATGTTAAATGCTGGCTTAATATCTGCTATTCTGAGGATCTAAACTTACACAATGTTCTAGGCAGAATTTATCTGAGTACAAAGGCCCTGAGGAAGGACTAAGATTGTAGCGCAGTGGTGGAATGGTTGCCTAACATGCACATGCATGAGGCCCTGCAATTCAGCCTCACTTGTGTGTAAGCGGTGGGGGAGAAATGAAGAAAGACAACTTGGCATTTCCAAAGTCTACCAATGAGGTCAGTGTGGATTCAGTGGGATGATCAGGAGGGAGAACAGTGGGAGATGAGATCAGAGGTACACACAGAGTCCTTGCGAAAGAAAAATGGCTGACTTAGTTATTATGAAACCCGTTTTTCAGGAAAAGGATCAATAATATTAAAACATGGGACTATGTATCACTTACAGAATTTAAAGGAAGGGCTTTATAAAGGCAGTACCTGACAATCTTCTCATTAGTAGCACTCAACATCTGTGTAGGTAGTAAATGTAAGCGGCTCAGTTCTGGGCCATTAAAATTTGATGTAACTCATTAAGACGACTTACGAGTTTTAGTTCAAAGGGCTGTTGCCATTGTTTCTGAGAGAGTGACCGTAAAGTGCATTTAATGCAAATCTAATAGATTTGTAATGAATGATCCTGCTTAATAAGCTGGTTAGAACATTTGGACATTTACTTGTGAGTGGCCACAAATGTCTTTTTCTAAAACTATTTTATGGTGCTAATCATTTAACTCACACAGCACTTAATGTCATGCCAAACACACAGTGAGCAAGAAGGGTGTTTTGTTACTGATGCTGAGGGGGAAGATAAGGGTTTTTTTGGTGGGTGTCAGTCAGTCAGTCGGTCACTCAAAGGAGCCAGCAGATATGCCTGGGTGATCCAGGTGAAGAGAGCAGCGATTGTATTTTTGGAAGTTTGCAGCTTGAGATCATTGTTCACTCTAAGCCATAGGCTTGATGTATACACTCAACAGTGCTTTTCACAGGGAACTTAAAACTTCTTTTACCTCCATAAACTATGACAGGTCCCCTGCTTAGCTCCTGATAAGCAACAGATTGGAAACCCATCTTAAACCTCTGAACGGAGCAATGTTCAGTCAAGCGATAAAAGCTTCAGAAATTAGTCTTGAATATTATCACTGTGTATCAATGGAAGTTAGATGAAGAGCTCTACATTCATCCAGAGTTCTTTTTCATACTAATTAGATGCTTTTCAAAGGTGTAATTACCATTTAAAAATTACTTTGGAGTGCAGGATAGACAATAGATTTTTAATGTCTTTTAATTTCTTTCTGTGTTTCTCATATTTCATTGACATTTTCTTATTTTACAGATGAATTGTAGAACTTTCAAGGATGTTTTCTCTCCCACAAGTTAAAACTCTGAACAGAAACT
>PVJX010051394.1:0-10319 GCA_004027295.1 Dolichotis patagonum | reverse complement strand
GAGAAGTTGGGGTATTGCCGTTCACTCCTCCATCATTGGGGCCCCCTTCAAGTTTTTATAAGGGCGTGAATATTAGTTTTGTTGACTCAGGTAGCATTTACATGTATCTACTAATCTACACGTGTATGTGTGTTTATGTATTTGCTTATTCTGAAGATCATTCTATAACAATTAGAAATATCGATACCAACTTTATACCGTACAGGGGGGGATATACCGCTGTTTACTCAGTCCCTTACTAGTGAGGACTTGGGATTTTTATACTTTTGGCATGAAAAACAAGACTACAAAGACTAAATCAGTCCACAGGCCATTTTGCTCTTGCATAACTATGTATGAATAATAAATTTCCAGAAGTGGTATTACTGAGCTTGGGACGAACTTATTCATAATAAAGTAGAGACTGACAAATCACCTTCTGTGTTAGAATGACGTCCTCTCGGTAACCCTATCTTAATTCTTGGAACTTGAGAGTTCATTACGCTGCACCACGACCACCCCCACAGCAGCAACAACACACTTTGAAGTTGCACTGGGGTTCAGGATCTTGATGTGGGGAAGGTATCGGGGATTATGTGGGCCTACTCTAATCAAATGCATCCTCAGAAGAAGGCAGAAGATGAGGTGAAGGAGATGAAAGAGGATGTGACCTGTCCCTGATGTCTGTGAAGTTGGAAATGGGTCATGAAATAAGGTCTATGGGCAGCCTCTAGAAACTAGGGCTGGCCTTCAACTGACAGCCACTGCAGAACAAGAAAACAGAACAAAACAAAAACGGCATTCTGCTTACAACCTAAGTGAGTGAGAAAGTGAGGATCTAAGTTCCTTAGCTTCAAAAAATGGATTCTCCTTTAGAGTCTTCAGTAAAAACCAGAGCCCTACCTGACAGACACACAATCATGCAGCGATTCTGCTCCGCAAAGAGCTAAGATGATGCATGCATTTTGTCTTAAGCCTCTGAAGTTGTAGGAATTTGTTAGACAGGCAAGAAAGAACCAATACAACTTTTATAGGATCTAGACTATTTGGTATTCTATACAGAAATTGATGAAAATTTCTTACACATCTTCAAAAGTAAAATGTGTAGACCGAGTTAGAGATTTTTGCCAATCTGATTGGTGAGAGAGGGTGTCAGTGTGATTTTAATTTGTATTTCTCTTGTTATGAACATGATTGAACATCTTTGCATTTGTATTTATGTATATTGAACGTCTGTTCAAGTTTGTTTGCATTTAGTTTTATGGGGTTGTTGGTATTTCTAGTAAAGTTGCAAGGGTGCTACATATATTCAGAAGCTGAAGACTTCACACAGGATAAGAGTTGCAAAAATTTCCCACAACCATTCTTTTTTTTTTTCCCAGGTGAATTTAAAAAGCATTGACTTCTTTGTTATTTTCGCTAGTTTCTGTGAATTTTTCATCTCATTGTTGTGGAGGCTTTGGATAAACTAAAATATCACCAAAAGGACACTTTTTTGTGTGTGAAAAGACAAAAAAAATAGAAGAAAAGACTGCTGAATAAATACTTAGCTTTCTTCACTTTCTTTCATTTTCAGTTTGAATCGTTTTTCTTAAGGTCCAGTACTAAGCCGTGGCCTTGCATCCAGGAATAGCTTCTGATTCTAGGGTAGGTCCATCAGGGCAATAAGGCTGTGCTATAATACCGTAGTTGAAGCAAGTAGAGCATTTCACAGCAATTCCTCAATTAAAACTTATATTCTTAGACTTAAAGGTGTTTGAGCACCAAAGCGCTAACACTCCGCGTTTGGTGTCAGCAGAGCCATGGTGTTATTATTCTCTGTGAAATGCTGAAACACCCTTCTCTCCAGTGACAACAGCTAATTCAGCTCATAATTACCCTTGTTACACGTTGCTCTTCCCTGCTATGGGCACAGCAAGCATACTCTTGTTTGGGAGACAGATCTGTGTTTAGAGCCAAGGAGTTGTTCCTTTTTAATTCAAGCCAGGTTTGCTGGGAGCTGGCAGGGGAAGGGAAGAAAAACTGTTATAAGTAGAATATCAGAAGGAGAAACAACAAACACTTAAAGACGAGGAGGTGATGATCATCCAGCCTGAAACCGAAGATCAGGGTTTAAGCCAGGCATCGCTGACAAGGACATCAGTCCTGGCTTCATTAACTGCCCTTACTGCTTTCAGAATATTTTAAGCGTGGCAATTTGCATTAAAATGGATTTAGTGACACCATTTTCTCATTACTGTCAGTTTACATTTGGGTTCATAAACTATAATTGTAAATAAAATATGCTTTTCATTACAATGTCTATTTAGTAGAATATGGTGGGAAATTAGAGGCATAATCATGATGTAAATTATTAATTCAGCGATATTTTTCAGGTGCCATATGTAGGCACTTCACTGCATAATGCACACACACACGGGGGCTGAGTGGGGTCTGGGTCTCTCCTCTGCCTCCCACCGTCTGTCCTCTCCCCGCCTGGTGTTTTGCTTTGTGACCTCTTCTGGGGCACATGTGGAAGGGGCAATTCTCAGTGTTCAGCTCACTGTTCTCTACATCACTGTTTTCATCTCATTCTCCTGCTGAGTTTCACAGGGGCCCATGAACGGCACCCCTTTTCCATTCTCATGCTTTGAGTGCACTCAAAAAGCAGGAGTCACAGAGTAGATGAAAATATCAGCCTCATTACAGACAGAAATTAAGCTGGGGGTTAAGAGATAGCCTGCAGCACAAACAGAGTGCAGTTTTTTGGGTTTTTTTTTTTTGTTGTTTTTTGGTACCGGGAATCGAACTCATGACCTCACACTTGCCAGGCAGGCGCTTGAGCCACTCAGAGTGCAGTTTTGCAGATTCCTGGTTTAGGGTGGCCACAGAGCAGACTTCCCCCTGCTGAGTAATTGCCTTTCAAAGACAGCAAGTGTTGATCGCTGGGGACTTGTGGGTGTTATTTTATATGCTTAAGTCTTTGCATATGTGATTAAGTCAAAGGCACCAAGATGTGAGTATATTTCTGGATTAGCAAAGTGGATCTTAAATACTTCTAGAAGCATCCTTAGAAGAAAGAGGCAGGTAGAAATTAGACGAGCAAACAGTATGGCCACAGAGACAGAAATTTAAGAGATGCAGCCCCACAAGCCAAGGAATGACAACTACCACCAGAAGCTGGAAGAAGCAAGGAGAAGATTCTCTTCTGAAGCCTCTGGAGGGGGTGAAACCCTGCTGATAACTTGATTTCAGCTCATTAAAACAGAACAGGAACCTCGGGCCTCCAGAACCATGAGAGTCTATGTTTCCGTTACTTTAAGTTACTGAGTTTGAGAGAAACTGATGTGCTCCCCAACCTGTTGAGTTTGACAGCCCCGGGGAAGGCCTGAGCATGGAGGTGCTCAGGAGGGAGAAGAGCCCAAGGGCGGGGGATGGTGGTGTTGGGGGGGGGGGCTGGCACCCTGCTTAGTCCAGAGAGTCTCTCCTTTGTTGGTGGGACTGAGTGATTAAAGGGCGGAGAGAAGCCAGTAATGCGTTTGGGTAAATCTCTCTTTACAAAGCCCCGTCTTCTTTGTTGAAATTCTAACAGTTTCAACACTGAAATAATTTGTGGGCGTTCAAGTGCTATGACCAATGTTGGATCTGAGTGAAGGCTACGGTTGCTGTTAACTCCTACCGCAAAGCCTGCTGAAGGGCAGGTGAACCTCACACATCAGTTCAAAGGTCATCCATGAAGCAGACAGTCCCTCACCTCACAGCTACTTTCTGCGTGGTGTGTCCACGATGAAGGATTTCTGTCTTGATTCATTGCTCTAAAAGAAAGAAGTTAACTTATCCCAACATCATTGCATTCTTTGCTTAATTTTACTTAATAGAATTGTCTTGCCTGCTGTTGTAAATAATGAAGTTCACTGCATTTAAGAAATTATTTTCAGGGGGCTGGTTTAGCTCAGCATCATAAGTGCCTGCTTGGCAAACGCGAGGTCATGAGTTCGATCCTGGCACCAAAAAAATTTTTTTTCCTTTGATCATAGCTGTAGAAACTCAGGAGACTGAGGCAACTCAACCCAAGTAACTAAATGATGTGTTATCTCAAAATGAAAAGCAAAAGTCCTGGGGATGTAGTTCAATGGAAAGACCTTTGGTTCAATACCCAGTGTTACAATAAATAAATAAATAAATTTCTCAATTTATATTTGGGATAACTTATGAAGACATTGTTTTTACATAGATTAAAATATTTAATATGACTTCAAAACTGACAAACCAGGGAAATATTGGTCACATATCTAAAAATACTTATATCAAACAAAAAGTTCACCTACTGAACTTACATAATTCGTGTGGCATAAATATTTAAAATTTCAAGTCGAATGGAAGAACATCTTAGCTCTACGTGGGCATGCATTGTGCTATGCAGGCCAGAGCTGGGACGAGATGCTGAGACCGCAAAAGCAACAGAGAGTGGTTACTTTCCTTGCCACAAATGCAAGCTAAATTTCAGACAAATTATGTGAATTGCAATGAATCTCACTGAAAGAGAGATAAAAAGAGGTGGGCATATTCTACTGAATTTTTTACCCCTGTATATAAGCATTGGATTTTAAGAAAATTGGAATATCTTCCTTCCTATTTCTCTTAGCTTTTGTTTCATAGAACTCTGTGTGTTGGGCTAGGTTTCATTCCTTTGTTTTCCTCCAGATGAATGCTATTACGTTTTGGAGTCTTTAGTCTATGTGATGAATTTTTGCTTCCTAACTATTCCATATTAGTATTTTTAAAAAAAAATTCCCTTGGCAGGGGATTGATTTTGTCTTATACTGTGCTTCCATGCTGTGGAAACTTAGCACAGCGCTCTTGAGGGTTGAGTAATAGGCATTTTAGGAATATTTGTTAATTGATATGAACAGTAACAGAAAGTGAGAATGAGAATGACTGTGGTGGAGAGAGAGAATGAGTGGGAATATTATAAAGCATGCATGGACCAGTAGAATTGAAAGGATTAAAAATGTTGTTTAGTCATTTAGTCACATGAACATCAGATACTTCTTGTAAGACTCTCCTTTCATTGTTCACTGTAATATCATATGTAAATTTGGAATATGAACATTTTTACAAAAGAAATAATTTATTAGGACAATTGTTCATGATTTTTGAGTGCTGCTGAAGAGGAAATAATTTTCTGTTATCAGCAGCTTTTGCCACATGTTTCTAATAGTTAAAAACACTACTAATAAAAAATACAGCATTTTTAATGTTTTACTCCCTTGAACTGTTATTACTCTTTTACAGACCTTTAAAATGCTTCCTTTTGAGTAGCTTAATTCCTTTATCCTTTGAGTAGCATCTGACCTTTTTTCAATTGGCTGTTGCCAGTTTATTCTTTTAAATCTCATTTATTTGTGTATAAGCCAAGCACTTTTGAAAGTGACTTTGGTTAATGGATATATATGTGTGTATATATATATATATATATATATATATATATATATATATAATTTCGATGAGTTGAGAAGCTAGCTGATGAGCATTCTCTTCCTCCCTCCTGTCCTCCCTGCCTTTCTTCCTCTGCTTCCCAGAATTCAGTTCTTATAAGTTTTGAATGTGCTATCTTTTTCTACAACTCTGACCAGCATTGTTCAACTTTTTATACAGAAGGAAAACAGTACTTAGAAAATGAAAAATCTTCCATAACTAAAAATATTTTTCACAAGGTATACTTTGAAATTTAAGTATAACATTATAAAACATTATCACACAAAATTATGTGATAAGTGAATTGCTATAACATGTTCATGAAAAGAAACACTCAATTTTGGAAAAAATGTCAGTTCTCCACAAATAGATGTAGCTATGACTTGTCTTTAATAATATTTTAAAATCGGGAAAACTTTCCTGAAATTTTATAAAGACCTCTACATACTTAAGATATTTTTGGAAAAAGATTGTCATGGAGGACCTTTGCCTCTTGGATATAAAAACTTCTTATGAAATGATATTGGTGGTAATTAATACTTTGTGGCATTTGTTCAGGGATAGACAAACAGAGCAGCGGAGCTAAAACCCCAGAAGCAATCCAGTTCACATAGAGAATTCACTCTACAGCCGCTGAAGCATGACAAATCAGCGGATTGGAAAGGACCTTTACCCGCAGGGCACCTGAATGAGGTGGAGGAACTAACAAGACTTTAACCCACATAGTTGGGAGAATCATTGCTGCCGTCAAGTATTTACATGTAATCATGAATGAAGGCCGCATTTTCCTATTTATTTTATTAATAATATTTCCTATGCCATGAAGCCACTGTTCGTATTTCTTGCCATTCTTTCATTGATCATTTCTCTTTTTACAGATGTTTGAAGTTTTTGGAAATTAGGCAAATTCTGTCAGAATAATTATAATGTTTTTTTCATTTAATTACAGTAATAATTTTATTATGCACTTCTAAAAATTTTATTAAACATTTTTTATAACTTCTGGGTTTTATATCCTATTAGAAAAAAGTATCTTCTGTGATTAGAAACAGTTTTCCCTGTCTTCGTGTGTTTCCACTGTTTGTTTTTATGTCATCGGTTCATCTGAAATTTATTTAGTGTAAGAACTAAATGTACTTTTATTTTCTTTCTGAACTCCCTCCTGGTTCTCATGTACTTGTTTTTCCAGGTTGGTTTCCAATGTAGTGTAATTTTGCTGAATATACTACTAAGCGCTCTAAAAATATTTGGAATTTTGATTGACCTTTTATGAAAACCATGGAAGAGTTCAAAGAGTAATAATGAGAACCAGTTAAGTTGCTTACTAAATGTTGTGCATTCAAAATTGAACAGTTAGGGTGTGGCACCTACTTCTGCTAGAACACCTCTTCTGCCAATAGAATACATTTTATGTCTTTAAATTGAAAATAACTCATTTCCATACTCTTACTAGTTTTTATGGAATGTGCAGTGTGAATTTTCAACTGATTTCTCTGATCTAAGGTGATTTTTGTCATTCATGGGGGAAAGATCAGGGAAAAAAATGAATCATGAAGAAAGGAAATGGGTGTGGAGCATGTATTTTTCTATCTGAGTCACTCTGGAATGCTTTTCTGCCTCTTTTTCTAAGAAATCTCACAATAGCATTGTGGAATATTAATTCATGATTTACTGCTTATTACTTATTAACTAATTAGTTTAGTCTTTTATTTTACTGACCCTCACATATACTGCAAACATATATTTTCCCTAGAAGCTGGAGAAATATTGTCATATGCTATCAAACGAGCCTACAAAAATGTTCTATTTTGTTCTTCGTGTTGCAGGGAAATCAATGTATTTTAGTTTTTCAACATCTTTTATTTTATTTGCTAGAATTCATAGTGGATTTTCACTTCTTGGTAGCACTGTACAGCCTCTGAAAGTCACAGGATTTAGAAGTCAGTGATAAGGAGGAACCACAGAGAGCACTTCCTTTCTTCCTGTCTGGAAAGTCTCAACCTCATTCCCTCTCCCAGTTTCTTGTCCACTATTCATACTCAACTCGCTGCAATGTGGCCATTAACCAACTCTCTATGAAAAGTGTTCTCAGTACCATGTCAATTTTATTACAGTAGCTTTGTAGTATAACTTCAAGTCAGGGTTTGTGATGCCTCCGGCCTTGCCTTTGCTGCTTAGAATTGCCTTTGCTATTCTAGGTCTCTTCTGGTTCCAGGTGATCACTGGAATAGGTTGGAAGATACAACCACAGCCACAAACACACTCAACCACCTTATCTTTGATAAAGGGGCCAGACATGTTCACTGAAAGAATGACAGTCTCTTTAATAAATGGTGCTGGAAAAATTGGCTATCCATATGCCGAGAACTAAAACTAGACCCATACCTATCTACATGTACTAAACTAAAATCTAAATGGATCAAAGATCTAAATATTAAAACAGAAACACTAAATCTGTTGGAAGACAAAGTAGGTAAAAAGCTTGAAGACATAGGGGTAGGTAGAGAATTCATGAACAAGAATCAAACCTCACAGGAAATACTTTTCAGAATAACTGGGATCACATCTTATTAAAGAGTTTCTGCATGTCGAAAGAGATCTCCAGCAGAGTGAAAAGAAAACCCACAAGTTGGGAAAAAAAAAACTTAGTGAACTGTCCCTCAGACAAAAGACTTCTGTTGAGAACTTATAAAGAATTTTAAAAAATCAGACCCTCAAATTTCAAAGACCCAATCCAAAAATGGGCATCCGAGATGAATATACAGTTCTCAGTTAAAGAAATATGAATGGCAAATAAATACATGAAAAAATGTTCATCATCATTAGTCATTAGAGAAATTAAAACCACACTGAGATTCCATCTCCAGAAAGAACAGCCAGGATAAAAAAATCTACCAACAACAAATGGTGGAGAGGCTGTGGGGAAAAGAGAACCCTTCTGCACTGAGGATGGGAGTATAGATTGGTGTAACCACTGTGGAGGTCAGTCTGGAGATTCCTCACAAAGCTGGGTTTGGAAGTCCCTTTTGACCCAGCTACTCCACTTCTAGGCATATTCCCAGAAGAACTGAAAACATCATACCACAATGATACATGTGCACCCATGTTTATAGCAGCACAGTTTGTAATAGCCAGATCTTGGTAACAACCTAAGTGCCCATCAACTTAGGGAACAGATAACAATGTTGTGGTATTTTTATACAATGGAGTCCTACTCAGCATTAAAGAATGATCACATTGAGATATTTATAAATAAATGGACACAACTTGAGACCATACTCATAAGTGAAAAAAACCAAACTCATATGTATAAATACCCTATCGTCTCCCTAGTGTGAGAAATGGTAAGAGTACATAAGATTTTATGGTAATCATGATTCCCCACTACATAGCTTTGAAGACTTTTAATGTTTTCACTCATCGGTTAGAATAGTTTTATTCTGTTTTGTTTGACTTTATTATGTGTGATGGTATGAACAGCTGTTTTGCAGAAAACAAAGCATTATGGCAGCCACTGCTGATTTAATATCATCTTGCTTTGAAGTCCTACCATGCTTTTATTCTTCTATTACCATCGGTTCTATCCTGTTGTGTCTTATTGGGATTTTAATATATGTGATAGTATAAACAAATTTTTTATGGAAAATGAGATATTATGGTAGCCATTGATCATTTTCTGTTACTCGGTTCAAAATACCCTGTAATTCTTTCATTCTTTTGAATGACACTATGGTAGCTACTGGTAATGTCCAGTTGTCTTATTGTAAAGTGCTGTGTTGCTTATGTTGTTCTGATCTGATCTGCTTTGTTCTGTCCTCTTTGTTTTATTCTCTTTAAAACAAAACAAAATAAAATAAAATAAAATAAAATAAAATAAAATAAAATAAAATAAAAAGTAAAAGTGTTCTCTTTTCTCAGACCGCTCTGTTATGTTCTGTGTTGGACTGTGTGTTACACACCAGCAGGAATTTTTGGACATTTGTTCTCTACTATACCCCAACATCAAACAGAGAAGACCCTGTAGCAGTGGTTGCTATAGGAAGGCACATGTGCCCAAGCTTTTTTGAAAACACGTTTTTAGACTTCACTGGCAGATCTGCTGACCTTCCTGTTCTTGTGCACATCTTCCTTTTCCTGTCTCTCAGAGGTCAGGTCTCGCCATGTGTGGGTTCTACCCTCCCTCTGCAGGCAGTTGCATCTGGGCCCACAGACGCAGTTGGTTCACATGCATTAATGACTGCTAAGTCCATATCTCCAACTCTGATATGTTTCTCAAGTTTAGGGTAAGTGCTACTACATCAAGTAAGGCTGATAAGTCAACACAATCGGAGTTAACTAGACTATTTGCTGTGAAATGTAGATCTCTTCCTTTCTCTTACTGAAAAAAGATATTTAGGGTTGAGTCTGGGAATTAATTAGTATTCTCAAGAAACTTCACAGGTTCTTTTTTTTTTCCTTAAACTGGAATGAGTTTTAGACAGAACTGGCTAGAAGCAGACTCAAGATGATAATGTTAATAGTCACTTGACTATTGGTACAGGTGAGTTGAGGAGGAAATGATTGTTTCAGGAATAATTTCAGGGAGGGCTTGTGACAATATGGGCCCCCAAAATGAGGAGGAACTTAGGAACATTTCCCAAATTCCCCCACTTTCTTTAATCTCTAGCATTGACATTTTATTCAAGCACCCATGACCTCCTAGGGGATATAGAGTAATAGTAGCAACAACAGATAGGATGATCACTAAGAGAGAGAGAGAGAGAGAGAGAGAGAGAGAGAGGAGACAAGGAAGAAGACAGATTATGCTAATACATGAAATTTAGTGAATACTGAAAATACGGAAGCCCTTCCGTGTGCTTCATAATTACAGCCCAAGGAAGAGA
>PVJX010051393.1:0-10318 GCA_004027295.1 Dolichotis patagonum | reverse complement strand
GAATGAGCAAATCCTCTTTCTAGGAGAAGAAAACCCTGAATTTCTGCTCAAGGATCTTTCAGCATAGTGAGTACAACTCAATACTCTTTCAACACAATGAGTTTGACTTGTTTTTGAGGTGTTTTCAATAGAAATCCTAAGAATGACACAGCGACATTGTACCATACTAATGTTACACTGTGTTCAATACGCAAATTCACGTTCTAGGAAACAACAACAGTGAATTACTATTGAATGCTCTTCCAGTAGAGTGCGTTTCACTTGTGTTTGAAGTTTTGCAGTCTGATCCGCAGAATTACATAGGGACTGTTTCCCACGTTGACGTCATACATTGGGGAATGAGCTTATTCACTTTTTAGGAGAGGAAAACACTGAATTGCTGCTGAAGGCTCTTTCAGCATCGTGAGTACAACTCAATGCTCTTTCAACAAAATGCGTTTCACTTTTCTTGAAGTGTTTCCAACAGAAATCCTAAGAATGACACAGCAACATTGTACTATACTCAAGTCACACTGTGTTGAATACGCAAATTCTCTTTCTAGGAAAGAACAACGGTGAATTACTATAGAATTCTTTTCTGGTACAGTGCGTTTCACTTGTGTTTGACGTTTTGACATCAGATCCACCGAATTACACAGGCGCTGTTTCCAACGTTCACGTCATACAGTGGGGAATGAGCAAATCCACTTTCCAGGAGAGGAAATCCCTGAATTGCTGCTGATGGCTCTTTCAGCATAGTGAGTACAACTCAATGCTCTTTCAATACAATGAGTTTGACTTGTTTTTGAAGTGTTTACAATAGAAATCCTAAGAATGACACAGCGACATTGTACCATAGTCATGTCACACTGTGTTGAATACGCAAATTCATGTTCCAGGAAACAACAACAGTGAATTACTATTGAATGCTCTTCCGGTAGAGTGCGTTTCACTTGTGTTTAAAGTTTTGCAGTGAGATCTGCAGAATTACATAGGGACTGTTTCCCATGTTGACGTCATACAGTGGGGAATGAGCAAATTCACTTTTTAGGAGAGGAAAACACTGAATTGCTGCTGACGGCTCTTTCAGCATAGTGAGTACAACTCAATGCTCTTTCAACACAATGCGTTTCACTTGTTCTTGAAGTGTTTCCATTAGAAATCCTAAGAATGACACAGCGACATTGTACCGTACTGATGTCACACTGTGTTGAATACGCAAATTCATGTTCCAGGAAACAACAACAGTGAATTACTGTTGAATGCTCCTGTGGTACAGTGTGTTTCACTTGTGTTTGAAGTTTTAAAATCAGATCCATAGAATTACATAGGGACTGTTTCCCATGTTCACGCCATACAGTGAGGAATGAGAAAATCCACTTTCTAGGAGAGGATAACCCTGAATTGCTGCTGAGGGGTGTTTCAGCATAGTGAGTACAGTTCAATGCTCTTTCAACACAATGAGTTTGACTTGTTTTTGAAGTGTTTCCAATAGAAATCCTAAGAATGACACAGCGACATTATACCATACTCATGTCAGACTGTGTTGAATATACAAATTCATGTTCCAGGAAACAACAACAGTGAATTACTATTGAATGCTCTTCCGGTACAGTGTGTTTCACTTGTGTTTGAAGTTTGGCAGTCAGATCCACAGAATTACATAGAGACTGTTTCCCATGTTCACGTCATGCAGTGGGGAATGAGCAAATCCTCTTTCTAGGAGAAGAAAACCCTGAATTTCTGCTCAAGGATCTTTCAGCATAGTGAGTACAACTCAATACTCCTTCAACACAATGAGTTCGACTTGTTTTTGAAGTGTTTCCAATAGAAATCCTAAGATTAACACAGCGATATTATACCATATTCATGTTACTCTGTGTTGAATACTCAAATTCACGTTGTAGGAAAGAACAACAGTGAATTACTATTGAATGCTCTTTCAGTAGAGTGCGTTTCACTGTGTTTGAACTTTTCCAGTGAGATCTGCAGAATTACATGGGGAAAGTTTCCCCTGTTGATGTCATACAGTGGGGAATGAGCAAATTCACTTTTTAGGAGAGGAAAACACTGAATTGCTGCTGAAGGTTCTTTCAGCATAGTGAGTACAACTCAATGCTCTTTCAACACAATGCGTTTCACTTGTTCTTGAAGTGTTTCCAATTGAAATCCTAAGAATGACACAGAAATATGTACCATACTCAATTCACACTGTTGAATGCGCAAACTCTCTTTCTAGGAAACAACAGCGGTGAATTACTATAGAATGCTTTTCCGGTACAGTGCATTTCACTTGTGTTTGAAGTTTTGAAGTCAGATCCGCCGAATTACACAGGGGCTGTTTCCAATGTTCACGTCATACAGTGGGGAATGTGCAAATCCACTTTCTAGGAGAGGAAATCCCTGAATTGCTGCTGAAGGCTCTTTCAGCATAGTGAGAACTACTCAATGCTCTTTCAATACAATGAGTTTGACTTGTTTTTGAAGTGTTTCCAATAGAAATCTTAAGAATGACACAGCGATATTGTACCATACTCATGTCAGACTGTGTTGAATATGCAAATTCATGTTCTAGGAAACAACAACAGTGAATTACTATTGAATGCTCTTCCGGTGCAGTACGTTTCACTTGTGTTTGAAGTTTTGCAGTCAGATCTGCAGAATTATACAGCAGCTGTTTCCCATGTTCAGGTTATACAGTGGGGAATCAGCAAATTCTCTTTTTAGGAGAGGAAAACAGTGGATTGCTCCTGAAGGCTGTTTCACGATAGTTATTACAACTCAATGCTCTTTGAACACAATGCGTTTGACTTGTTTTTGAAGTGTTTCCAATAGAAATCCTAAGAATGACAGAGCAACATTTAACCATTCTCATTTCATAGTGTGTTGAATCCAACAATTCACTTTCTAGGAACGAACAACACTGAATTACTATTGAATGCTCTTGCGGTACAGTGAGTTTCACTTGTGTTTGAAGTTTTGCAGTCAAATCTGCAGAATTGCACAACAGCTGTTTCCAAAGTTCATGTCATACATTGCGGAATGACCAAATTCACTTTTTAGGAGAGGAAATCTGTGAATTGCTGCTCTAG
Source organism: Dolichotis patagonum (assembly GCA_004027295.1). Taxonomy (NCBI): domain Eukaryota; kingdom Metazoa; phylum Chordata; class Mammalia; order Rodentia; family Caviidae; genus Dolichotis; species Dolichotis patagonum. The sequence continues at coordinate 7,247 of PVJX010051393.1, read as the reverse complement.
GCTCTTTCAGCATGGTGAATACAACTCAATGCTCTTTCAACACAATGAGTTTGACTTGTTTTTGAAGTGTTTCCAATAGAAATCCTAAGAATGACACAGCGACATTGTACCATACTAATGTCATACTGTGCAGAATACGCATATTCACGTTCTAGGACACAACAACAGTGAATTACTATTGAATGCTCTTCCGGCACTGTGCGTTTCACTTGTGTTTGAAGTATTGCAGTCAGATCTGCAGAATTACATAGGGACTGTTTCCCATGCTCACGTCATACGGTAGGGAATGAGCAAATTCACATTTTTGGAGAGGAAAACCCTGAATTGCTGCTGAAGGCTCTTTCACCATAGTGAGTACAAGTCAATGCGGTTTCAACACAGTGAGTTTGATTTGTGTTTGAAGTGTTTCGAATAGAAATCCTAAGAATGACACAGCATCATTTTACCATTCTCCTTTCACAGTGTGTTGAATCCGCAAATTCACGTTCTAGGAAACAACAACGGTGAATTAGTATTGAATGCTCTTGCGGTATAGTGAGTTTCACTTGTGTTTGAAGTTTTCTGGTCCCATCCGCAGAATTATATAGAGGCTCTTTCCCAAGTCCACGTCATACAGTGGGGAATGACCAAATCCACTTTCTAGGAGAAGAAAACCCTGAATTGCTGCAGAAGTCTCTTTCACCATAGTGAGTACAACTCAATGAGGTTTCAACACAGTGAGTTTAAGTTGTTTTTGAAGTGTTTCCAATAGAAATCCTAAGAATGACACAGCGATATTGTACCATACTCATGTCACACTGTTGTGAATACGCAAAATGATGTTATAGGAAAGAACAACAGTGAATTCCTACTGAATGGTCTTCCGGTACAGTTCATTTCACTTGTGTTTGAAATTTTGCAGTCAGATCCACAGAATTATGTAGGGACTGTTTCCCATGTTCACGTCATAAAGTGGGCAATGAGCAAATCCACATTCTAGGACAGGAAAACTGTGAATTTCTGCTGAAGGCTCTTTCACCATAGTGAGTACAACTCAGTGCTCTTTCAACACAATGTGTTTGATTTGTTTTTGAAGTGTTTCAAATAGAAATACTAAGAATGACACAGCGACGTTGTACCATACTCATGTCACAGTGTGTTGAATACGCAAATTCACGTTCTAGGAAACAACAACAGTGAGTTACTATTGAATGCTCTTCAAGTACAGTGTGTTTCACTTGTGTTTGAAGTTTTCCAGTCAGATCTGCAGAATTACATGGGAATGTTTCCCATGTTCACGTCATACAGTGGGGAATGAGCAAATTGACTTTTTAGGATAGGAAAACCCTTCATTCCTGCTGAAGGCTCTTTCAGCATAGTGAGTACAACTCAATGCTCTTTCAACACATTGAGTTTGACTTTTTTTGAAGTGTTTCCAATAGAAATCCTAAGAATGACACAGCGTCATTTTACCATTCACCTTTCACAGTGTGTTGAATCCACAAATTCACTTTCTAGGAAAGAACAGCATTGAATTACTATTGAAAGCTCTTTCGGTACAGTGAGTTTCACTTGTGTTTGAAGTGCTTCCAGTCATATCCGCAGAATTACATAGGGGCTGTATCCAACGATCACATCATACAGTGGGGAATGACCAAATCCACTTTCTAGGAGAGGAAAACCCTGAATTGCTGCTGAAGGCTCTTTCACCATAGTGAGTACAAGTCAATGCTGTTTCAACACAGTGAGTTTCACTTGTTTTTGAAGTGTTTCCAATAGATATCCTAAGAATGACACAGCGACATTGTACCATATTCATGTCACACTGTGCTGAATACGCAAAATGACATTCTAGGAAAGAACAACAGTGAATTACTACTGAATGCTCTTCTGGTACAGTGCGTTTCACTTGTGTTTGAAGTTTTGCAGTAAGATCCGCAGAATTACGTAGGGACTGTTTCCCATGTTCATGTCATAGAGTGGGGAATGAGCAAATCCACTTTCTAAGACAGGAAAACCCTGAATTGCTGCTGAAGGCTCTTTCACCATAGTCAGTACAACTCAATGCTCTTTCAACACAATGAGTTTGACTTGTTTTTGAAGTGTTTCCAATAGAAATCCTAAGAATGACACAGCGTCATTGTACCATACTCATGTCATACTGTGTTGAATACGCAAATTCACGTTCTAGGAAACAACAAGAGTGAATTACTATTGAATGCTCTATCAGTACAGTGCATTTCAGTTGTGTTTGAAGTTTTGCTGTCAGATCTGCAGAATTACATAGGGACTGTTTCCCATGTTCATGTCATACAATGCGGAATGAAAAAATCCACTTTCTAGGAGAGGAAAACCCTGAATTCCTGCTGAAGGCTCTTTCAGCATAGTGAGTACAATGCAATTCTCTTTCAACACAATGAGTTTCACTTGTTTTTAAAGTGTTTCTAATAGAAATAAGAAGAATGACACAGCGATATTGTAGCATACTCATCTCACACTGTGTTGAATAGGCAAATTCACATTTTATGAAAGAACAACTGTGAATTACTACTGAATGATCTTGTGGCACAGTGAGTTTCAATTGTGTTTGAAGTTTTTCCAGTCTAATCCTCAGAATTACATAGCGGCTGTTTCCAATGTTCACGTCATACAGTGGGGAATGATCAAATCCAATTTCGAGGAGAGGAGAACCCTGAATTGCTGCTGAATGCTCTTTCAGCCTAGAGAGTACAACTCAATTCTCTTTCAGCACAATGAGTTTCACTTGTTTTTAAAGTGTATCCTATAGAAATCCTAAGAATGACACAGCGACATTTTACCATACTCATGTCTCACTGTGTTGAATCCGCAAATTCACCTTCTAGGAAATAACAACTGTGAATAACTAAGGTAAGCTCTTCCAGCACAGTGAGTTTCAGTTGTGTTTCAAGGGTTTCCAGTCGAATCCTCAGAATTACATTGCGGCTGTTTCCCATATTCACGTCATACATTGGGGAATGAGCAAATCCACTTTCTGGGACCGGAAAACCCTGAATTGTTGCTGAATGCTCTTTCAGCCTAGAGCGTAGAACTCAATGCTCTTTCAACACAATGAGTTTCACTTGTTTTTTTACCTGTTTCCAATAGAAATCCTAAGAATGACAGCGATATTTAACCATTGTCATGTCACACTCTGTTGAATCCGAAAATTCATTCTGTAAGAAAGAACAACTGTGAATTACTACTGAATGCTTTTCTGGCACACTGAGTTTCACGTGGGTTTGAAGTGTTTCCATTCTAATCCACAGATTTACATAGTGGCTGTTGCCCATGTTCACGTCATACAGTGAGGAATGAGCAAGTCCACATTCTAGGAGACAAAAACCCTGAATTGCTGCTGAATGCTCTTTCAGAATAGTGAGTACAACTCAATGCTCTTTCAATACAATGAGTTTCAAATATTTTTGAAGTGTTTCCAAAAGAAATCCTAAGAATGACAGTGACATTTGACCATAATCATGTCACACTGTGTTGAATCCGAAAATGCACTTTCTAGGAAAGAACATCAGTGAATTACTATTGAATGCTCTTCCGGAACAGTGAGTTTCACTTTTGTTTGAAGTGTTTTCAGTCTAATCCTTAGAATTATATAGCGGCTGTTTCCCATGTTCATTTCATACTGTGGGGAATGAGCAAATCCACATTCTAGGAGAGGAAAACCCTGAATTGCTGCTGAATGCTCTTTCAGCATAGTGAGTACAACTCAATGGTCTTTCAACAAAATGAGTTTCACTTGTTTTTGAAATGTTTCCAATAGAAATAATAAAAATGACACAGCGACATTTTACTATACTCATGTCACACTGTTTTGAATCTGCGAATTCACATTTGGGAAAGAACAATGGTGAATTACTACTGAATGCTCTTCCGGCACAGTGAGTTTCATTTGTGTTTGAACTGTTTTCAGTCAAATCCTCAGAATTACATAGCGGCTGTTTCCAATCTTCATGTCATACAGTGGGGAATGAGCAAATCCACATTCTAGGAGAGGAAAACCCTAAATTGCTGCTGAATGCTCTTTCAGCATAGTGAGTACAACTCAATGCTCTTTCAACACAGTGAGTTTCACTTGTTTTTGAAGTGTTTCCATTAGAAATTGTAAGAATGACACAGTATCATTTTACCATAATCCAGTCAGAGTGTGTTGAGTAACTGCAAATTCACTTTCTAGGAATGAACAATGGTGAATTACTATTGAATGCTCTTCCGGTATAGTGAGTTTCACTTGTGTTTGAAGTGTTTTCACTCGAATCCTCAGAATTATATAGCAGCTGTTTCCCATGTTCACGTCATACAGTGGGGAATGAGCAAATCTACTTTCTAGGAGAGGAATAACCTGAATTGCTGCTGAATGCTCTTTTAGCATAGGGAGTAAAACTCAATGGTCTTTCAACACAATGAGTTTCCCTTGTTTTTGAAGTGTTTCCAATGGAAATAATAAAAATGACACAGCGACATTTTACTATACTCATGTCACACTGTTTTCAATCCGCGAATTGACATTTGGGAAAGAACAACGGTGAATTACTACTGAATGCTCTTCCGGCACAGTGAGTTTCACTTGTGTTTGAAGTTTTTCCAGTGTAATCCTCAGAATTCCATAGCAGCTGTTTCCTATGTTCACGTCATACAGTGGGGAATGAGCAAATCTATTTTCTAGGAGAGGAATGTCCTGAATTGCTGGTGAATGCTCTTTCAGCATAGTGAGTACAACTCAATGCTCTTTCAACACAATGAGTTTCACTTGTCTTTGAAGTGTTTCCAATAGAAATCCTAAGAATGACACAGTGACATTGTACCATACTCATGTCACACTGTGTTGAATACGCAAATTCAAATTTTAGGAAACAGCAACAGTGAATTACTAGTGAATGCTCTTTCGGTACAGTGAGTTTCACTTGTGTTTGAATTTTTTCAAGTCTAATTCACAGAATAACATAGCAACTGTTTCCCATGTTCACGTCATACTGTGGGGAATGAGCAAATTAACATGTTAGGAGAGGAAAACCCTGAATTGCTGCTGAAAGCTCTTTCAGCATAGTGAGTACAACTCAATGCTCTTTCAACACAATGAATTTCACTGGTTTTTGAAGTGTTTTCAATAGAAATCCTAAGAATGACACAGCAACATTTTACCATGCTCATGTCACACTGTTTTGATTTTGCAAATTCACGTCTTAGGAAAGAACAACCATGAATTACCATTGCATGCTCTTGCGGCATAGTGTGTTTCACTCCTGTATGAAATATTTTGAGTCAAATCCTGAGAGTTACATAGCGGGTGTTTCCCATGTTCACATCATACAGAGGGGAATGAGCAAATCCACATTGGAGGAGAGGAAAACCCTGAATTGCTGCTTAATGCTCTTTCTGCATAGTGTGTACAACTCAATGCTCTTTCAACCCAATGAGTTTCACTGGTTTTTGAAGTGTTTCCAATAGAAATCCTAAGAATGACACAGTGACATTTTCCCATACTCATCTCACACTGTGTTGAATATGCAAATTCACTTTCCAGGAAAGAATATTGGTGAATTACTATTGAATGCTCTTCCGGTACAGTGAGTTTCACTTGAGTTTGAAGTTTTTCCAGTCTAATCCTTAGAATTACATAGCGGCTGTTTCCCATGTTCACATCATACAGAGGAGAATGAGCAAATCCACTTTCTAGGAGAGGAAAACCCTGAATTGCTGCTGAATGCTCTTTCAGCATAGTGAGTACAACTCAATGCTCTTTCAACACAATGAGTGTCACTTGTTTTTGAGGTATTTCCAATAGAAATCCCAAGAATGACACAGCGACATTGTACCATACTCATGTCACACTGTGTTGGATACGCAAATTCACATTCTAGGAAACAACAACAGTGAATTACTACACAATGCTCTTCTGGCACAGTGAGTTTCACTTGTGTTTGAAGTGTTTCCAGTCTAACACTCAGAATTACATAGCAGCTGTTTCCCATGTTCAAGTGATACCTTGCAGAATGAGCAAATTCACTTTTTAGGAGAGGAAATCCCTGAATTGCTGCTGAATGCTCTTTCAGCATAGTGAGTACAACTCAATGCTCTTTCAACACAATGCATTTCAATTCTTTTTGAAGTGTTTCCAATAGAGATCCTAAGAATGACAGCAACATTTTACCATACTCATATCACACTGTGTTGAATCCGCAAATTCACTTTCTAGGAAAGAACAACCGTGAATTACTATTGAATTCTCTTCTGGCACAGTGAGTTTCACTTGTGTTTGAAGGGTTTCCAGTAGAATACTCAGAATTACATAGCGGCTGTTTCACATTTTCATGTCATACAGTGGGGAATGAGCAAATCCACATTCTAGGAGTGGAAAACCCTGAATTGCTGCTGAATGCTGTTTCAGCATAGTGAGTACAACCCAATGCTCTTTCAACACAATGAGTTTCACTTGTTTTTGGAGAGTTTCTAATAGAAATCCTAAGAATGACACAGCGACATTGTACCATACTCATCTCACACTGTGTTGAATACGCAAATTCACGTTCTATGAATGAACAATGGTGAATTACTATTGAATGCTCTTCTGGTACAGTGAGTTTCACTTGTGTTTGAATTTTTTCCAGTCTAATCATCAGAATTACATAGTGGCAATAGCAAAGGAAATTCTAAGCAACAATGGCAAGGCAGGAGGCATCACAATCCCCGACTTAAAATTATACTACAAATCTACAGTCATAAAGTCAGTATGGTTGTGGAATAGAAAGAGACCCGAGGATCAGTGGAATAGATTGGTAGATAGAACCACAACTGCAAACTCACTGAACCACCTTATCTTTGATAAAGGAGCCAAACATGCTCGCTGGAAGAATGACAGTCTCTTTAACAAATGGTGCTGGAAAAATTGGCTGTCCATATGCAGAAGACTAAAACTGGACCCATGTCTATCACCATACAGTAAACTAAAAGCTAAATGGATCAAAGATCTAAATATTAAAACAGAAACACTAAAACTGCTGGAAGACAAAATAGGTAAAAACCTCAAAGATATAGAGGTAGGAAGAGAATTCATGAACAAGAACCAAAGTACACGGGAAGTACTTCCCAGAATCAATAACTGGGACCACATCTTATTAAAGAGTTTCTGCATGTCCAAAGAGGTTTCCAGCAGAGTGAAAAGAAAACCCACAAATTGGGAAAAAATCTTCATGGACAGCGCCTCAGACAAAGGACTTTTGTCTAAAACTTATAAA
>PVJX010051392.1:0-10323 GCA_004027295.1 Dolichotis patagonum | reverse complement strand
AAAAGTTAAAGCCCAGCCTGGATAACTTAGTAACTTAGCAAGAACTTGTCTCAAAATAAAAAGTGAAAAAGGGTTTCAGATGTAGCTCAATGCAAAGGCCCTATGTTCAATCACAAAAAAACCTTTATTATCCTCATTATATATTATTTCTACTCTTAATTTTTTATTCCACACATACATACTAATAAAATAAAATTTTGAAATATATACATAAATTATAAAGACCTTAAAAGAAAATAAATTCAATAAATGTTTTAAATTAGTCTAACACCAATATATATATTTTTTCTTTTATTTGAATGCTTTGTTAAAAACTAAGGCACAAGTACACCAAGGCCTGTGCAAAGTCAGCACCATCAATATCCCTGTCTTCCCCTCCACATCTCATCCCACTGGAAGGTCCTAGGGGACCAGCACCCATGAGCCTGTCATCTGTGGCGACCATGCCTTCTTCTCTGCCTGAGCAAGTGTCTTCTTCAGAAACATGTGCACAGTGCCTTCCCTGATTAGTTTTGTTTTCCATCACAGATTTACCTGTAAGCATGGCGTACACCCCAAACATTCCTCTCATGAGATCTTTGTGGGGTTGGTCCATGTTTTCAAACATTTTAAGGAGCTTGCTGAAGTCTGTAAACGCTTCTGCTAACCACTTGGCTATGAACTTTCTTGGGATTCTTATTCTTTTCTTTTGCAGTGTTCTATTCTTTTGCAGTGTCCTATTGTCTCACCTTCTCTTTAGCTATGTGTCTGACCACCATCTGTCACTGATGGAAATGTCATTATGCCACATGACAATGATAGTAACAGTTAACATTTATATAATGCTTCAAAACACCAAGCACTTTTTAGTACAATGAATGATCAAAATGTACAGTGAATGTTTAAATTATAAAACACTATTACAAAAAAAAACTATTACAGTAATAGATGCACTACCATCGATCCCCCTCAAAATACAGCACTTTACAGTAAACACGCTTGTCCCATCATTCTTCCACTTTCTGAAACAGTTCTGGAAGTCCTTTCATGAGTATCTACAAACTGTGATGAAAAATAGGTTGAACTCTGTGCTGCCAAGTGCTCTCCAACACACAGGCAGGTTCATAGAAACATGATGCTGTGTCTTCATCCATCCGATCCACCAGATCTGGTGCCGTGAGGCTTCTGGCTCCTCCTCAAAGTCAAAATGATCATGAAAGGTAAGTGTTTTGACTTGATTCTGCACATCGAAGCAGCCTAGACAGCACAACTAATGACACTCATGAAAGAGGACTTCCAGAGCTGCTTCAGAAAGTGTCAAGAGCTCTTCTGAAAAGTTGGCAGAGTGGTAAGCAGCAACAAATCAGCCCCTCCAAGATTCAGGATCCAGACACTTGGGAATGAAAATCACCACTTAGGAAAGAAAATAAGGAGGGAGGTGAATCCCTGGGACCCAGGAAGCATCTGACAGAAAAATTGGAGCCTACAGAGAAATTAAAGAAACAGACTACAACACAGAAAAAGGAGGGTACAATCTGCACCTTCTTCCTGGCTCCTGGCTTGTGGCTCTTAAAAAACAACAAAGATACAGTGAAAGCAGGTGATTCCAGAGGGCTTCAGGGAGAAACACACCAATGGAATGGAGCAGAGGATGCCATGTGCTGCGACAGCTGGTGAGTGACTTAAGTCCAAGTGTCTGCATATCCTCTGGACAGAGGGCTTGGCTGGATACCATTCTAGGGTGGAGCCAACTGAATTTGGAATTCAGAGAAGCCACAGGTTGGCTTCATCTCAGGGCTCCCAGTGTTAAACTCCCACAGTGACTAGGTGAAGGACAGCCATGGGAGACATCCACTGTCAGGGAACCACGGTCAGGTCAACACGAGACCCCCAGAGTGGTACAAGCTAAATAACTTGGGCCCCACTCCCATAACAAGCAGCCAGGTTCAGCCTGAACTTCCATGGATTTGAAAATCCCAGAACTGGCACCCTATCCTAATCCTACTGCCAGCTTTCTGGTGATTACCCAGCACATATCTGGGGCCTGTCTACCAGTAAGAGAAAGGTCACACCTCAAACTGGGCATTGCCACAAAACTCTAGGCCCCAGAAGATAATCACAGCCTTCAATCACAGGGAAATTTCTTTTTCCATTCTTTTCTTTGCTTTTTGGGGTGGTTTTGCTTGTTTGTTTTGGAGTTTGGTTTGGTTTTGTCTTGGTTTGTTTTTTGTTTTGTTTTGGTGAGGTTGAACATTGTTTTCAAGGTTTTTTTTTTTAATTTTATTTTGCTCTTGTTTCTGGGGCCTTCTTTTTCTCCTCCTCTGCCTCCACCTCCGCCTCTGCCTCTGTCTCCTCCTCCTCTTCCTCCTTCTCTTCCTTCTTTTCTTTCCTCCTATCTCCTTCATCTCCTTCACCAGTTTCCTGAGGTTTGGGTAACCTTCCTTTGTCTTTCAAACTAGCTTCTTTTTCTTCTTTTATTTCTCTATTTTTCCTCTTCTCTCTTTTAAATTTCCTCCCCTTAATTACTTCTCTCTTATTTTTATGCTCTGCATAGTCTTTCTTTTTTTCCCCTCTTCTTTTATCTTCTATTTCTTGCCAGCATTTTTGTCCAACATTTACACAATTCTGTAGACATCCTCCTACTCCCCAGTAAGATCTTTGGTGCCACTTCTCTCTCCTCCTTCTCATATCATAAACTTTCAAGCTTCAAAGTTTTCCTTTTCCATCCCCCCATTCCCAAATCCTAAATCTTTAACAGTATAACCACAAAGCTTTGTTAATCTTTTGATAGTTAACTCCATAAAATGCCAGTGAATTCTTTTCTACTATTAGCAGAGATACAGGTGTTACATTTAGTACATAATAGCAATGTCGATACTTGGGTTGCCTTAATATTTATAACACAACTGACAGTTTCTTCTCTAGGAATAAGAGTGACACATAACTCGTTCTTACATTATGTTAATATCTAATTGGTCTTGGGCAATACTGTTGTAGCTGTTTCACTTGATATTAACAGGGTCTCATAATTGTCACTATTTCTCTGTAAGCCAACACTCAGGTTGCCTTTGTGACATTAACAATATTAGAGTACATTGCCAGTGAACTTGGCTCCTAGTCTAACTACACTGCATCCTCCTTTCCCAAAATAACCAAAGTTGAATCTTTGGGCTGTGGCAAAAGATTGTAAGTAGTCATGTCCAAAGTATATCACTCAAAAACAACTAAAGAGATCTCTATACTAGCAACAAAGTATAAAAGTATAATGTTTAGAGTATAAACATCCACAAACCTCAATATTTGAAAAAAATATACAAACATTAGAAGAAAATGCCTCCCCAAACCTCCAACTCCTCTAAAGCCAATCCAGGGGGCACTAAGGGGCCAAACAGTATAGCCACGTAACTGTAGGACTTGAAAGCTTAGCAGAGAAGTTTAGAAAACAGCTCAGTGGGATTAGAGAAGATATAACTAAACATATAATAGAACTGATAATAAAAAGCTGCAGGATCTCTTGGAAGACACTAATAGAAAGCTAGATGAGCTAAACAAAATGATATAAAATATGAATGACCAGTTCACCAAAGAATTAGAATGCATGAAAAGGTTTCAATATAAAATTCAGGAGAATAAAGGTCATATTGAAAGTATGGGCAACAGGATAGGCCAATGAAAGGACAGAATTTCAGAACTAGAAGACAATGATGCCTTCAAAGGCCAATTATTCAAAGATTTTGAAAACAGCAAGAGAAAATGAAAAATTGATCCAACAACTGCTAGATGATGCAAAGAAGACTAACCTAGGAATAACTGAAATGAGTGAAAAAAATAACACAAATGGCATTTTAAAAAACCTGTTCACAGAAATAATGGAAGAAAACTTCCCAAATAGAGGAAAAGAAACAAGCATACAAATAAGTAAGGTATATGGAACTCCAAAGAGTCATGACCAAAAGAGAATCTCTGTACACCACATTACACTCAAAATTACAAAAGTCCATCACAGAGACAAAATCTTAAAAGCTGTTAGAGAAAAGCACCAAATCACATACAAAAGTAAACCTATTAGAATCACAGCAGACTTCTCTGCCAAAACCTTAAAGACCAGGAGGGCTTGAAGCGAAAAATTTCAATCCCTAGAAGATAACAACTTCCAACTCTGACTTATGCATCCTGCCTGCAAAACTTTCCCATTTTCCTTCAAAACTGATGGAGAAATAAATTATGTTTATGACAAGGAGCACCTCAAGAAATTCATAACCACTAAACCAGCATTCCAAAAAATTCCCCAAGATACCCTCAAAAGAGACAATGAAGCTAACAATGTCATTAAATCAAAAAGAATATAAACACCTTGCAGGACAAGGAGCTAAGCAAAAGGAGAAAATCAGCAACAGAAAAATAATGCAATAGCAGGAATAAGTCAATACCTCTCAGTAATAACTCTCAATGTAAATGATCTCAATTCTCAATCAAAAGATAAAGATTGGCAGAATAGATCAAGAAAGAAAACCTAACAATATGTAGCATACAAAAGGCACATTTAATTAAAAAAGATACAGATTAAAAATCAGAGGATGGAAAATAATTTTCCATACAATGGGGACTAGAAAAAAGCAAGAGTTGGTATCTTAGTTTCAGAAAAAGTGGATTTCAAGCTAAGACTGACAAGAAGAGACAAAAAAATTACTACATATTAGTTAAAGGAAAAATTCAACAGAAAGAGTTAAAAATTATAAATATATACACACCAAATATCAGAACACCCAACTTTATAAAACAAACACTAGTGGATGTGAAAAATTAGATAAACACCAATACAACAGTCATGATGAACCTCAATAACCCACTACCACAAATGGTCAGATCAAATAGAAAAAAACACAATAAAGAAATATCAGAGTTCAACCAAACCTCAAAAAAATGGACTAAACCACTATCTACAGAGTACTCCATCCAATAACGACAGAATACACATTCTTTCCATCAGTATAGAGTGCTTTCTCCAAAATAGATCACTTACTACCCAATAATTCATGGTTAAATAAATGCAGAGACCCCAGGGCGAGGAAACAAGAAGCAAGAGCGTCTCCTGAGATCCGCACCATGCTGGAACTTACGGCGCCGAGCCAACCAGTAAGCAGCCTGCTGCTTACCAGGGCGCGGGCTTAGAATCAAACATACCACATCCCCCCCCCTATTAACAATTGGGATCCAGGGATCTGGGTATCTCTTAGTAGATGACCATATTTGGTACAGCAAGTCGGGGGAGATTCCTTCTACTATCTCTGAAGGCAGATATTTTTATCGCCGTTTTGCTTTGTCCTGATTAACGGTGTTGCTCTATTCAATACTCTGTGTTGATGTGTTCTATAATGTTGTGTATTTCTTTGATTTTGCTGTACCTAGTAGAAGAACAATTATTGTGAAGACAACGAGATATACAATGTTGCCTTTTACTGTTGTCCTGGTGACCTGCTGTGATGTTCTGTGCCAATTTCACTATACTGTCTCAATTGGCTTTATTCCATCCTGTTTTTTTGTAACTGTTTGCAGCCTCACTGTGTGTTCACTTTGTATGCCTTAATTTTGTAACATGAACAGCTATTTTTGGGAGGACAGTATGTGGTTTGTCAACTAATGATTTATGGTTTTTTTGAGGTTTTGTATTGTTTCTACCCTTTTTTTCTGTATTGCTTTTTTTCTCTTTAAATAAAATTTAAAAAAAAATAAAATAAATACAAAGAATCAAAATTATTCCATGCATGTTATTGGTCATAGTGAAATGAAACTAGAAATCAATGACAAAAGAAACCACATACACTATGCAAAACATGGAAATTAAACAATACTCTCTTGAATAGTCAGTGGGTCACAGATGAAGTTAAAGAAGAAATTAGACAGTTCCTATAATCAAATGATAATGCCAGTGTGACACACCAATACCTATGGGATACAGCTAAAGCAGTCCTGAGAGGAAAGTTCGTAGCAATGAATTTCCACGTCAGAAAAACAGAACAGTCGCAAACAAATAACCTAATGATATGTCTCAAGGTCCTAGGAAAACAAGAACAATCAAACCCAAAGCAAATATAAGGAACGAAAGTATAAAGATCAGGGCAGAAATCAATGAAATTTAAACTAAAAAAATGCAAAGAATCAATTAATCAAAGAGTTGATTCTTTAAAGATTAAACAACATATACACACCCTTAGCTAATCTTACCAAAATAAGGAAAGAAAAGACCCAAATCCATGAAATGATTAGAAATGAAAAGCATGCTATCACAACAGATTCTGCTGAAATCCAGAAGAGTACTGGCAACTACCTTGAGAAACTATACTCTAATAAAATGGAAAATTCAGCCGTGGTGTGAGCCAGCAGCAAACAAGCCAGGAAGAGAACCAATCAGCGTCTCCCGTGAGCCTACCAACACGCAGACTGAGAATCAAACATACCATACCATCCCCCTCCACATCAGACCTCTGGGAGCCAGAGGTCTGAGCATCTCTTGGGAGGATGACCCTATGCAATATAGCAAATATGGGAGATTTCCTTCTATCATCTCTTTGAAGGCAAATATTGTTTTCACTGTTTTGTTTTGTTTTGATCAATTGGTTTGCTCTATTCAATATTCTGTTTTGATAGGTTTTATAATGTTGTGTTTTTGGTTTGATTTTAATATACCTGATTGAATAGACAACTATTGTGTAGATAATGAGATATACTATGGTACCTATTACTGTTACCCTGGTACCCTGCTCTGAAGTTCTATACCAATTTTACTGCATTGTCTTGATTGGATTTGTTCTGTCTTGTTCTGTTGTATTTTACTACGTTCAAAATAAAAATAATAAAATAAAATGGAAAATTCAGGGGAAATGGATGAAGTCCTAGACATACCTGAGCTACCAAAGCTGAACCAAAAAGATATAAAAATCCTGAATAAGCCAGTATCAGTCAGTGAAATTATAGAAGTAATATTTTAAAAATTCCCATCTAAGAAAATCCCAGGTCCCAACAGAACCACTGCCAAATTCTAGAAGAACTTTAGAGAAGATCTAATGCCATTACTTCTCAAACCCTTTAATGAAATCAAAAGGGAAGCAGTACTCCCAAAGACACTCCTAGAAGCAAGCATTACCCTAATTCCAAAACCTGAAAAGGATCCAACCAACAAAGAGAATTACAGGCCAATTTCCTTAATGAACACAGATGCAAACATCCTCAATAAGATACTGGCAAACAGAATGCAGCAAATCATCGAAGAGAGTATACACCATAAGCAAGTAGGATTCATTCCAGTTATGCAAGAATGGTTTGACATATACAAATTAATAAACGTAACATACCACATTACCAAAACAAAGGACAAAAATCATATGATCAACTCAATAGATGCAGAAAAAATGTTTGACGAAGTCCAACATACATTCATGATACAAACACTGAAGAAAATAGAAATAAAAGATCTTTGCCTCATCCTGATAAAAGCCATCTTTGACAAACCAACTGCCAGCATCATACTAAATGGAGAGAAGCTGAAAATTTCCCTCTAAAATCAAGAACCAGACAAGGATGTCCACTATCACCATTCTGCTTAATATAATTCTTGAGACATTAACTAGAGCAATAAGAAAAAAGAAAGAAAGAAGAGATATCCATAGGGAAGGAAGAAGTTAAATATTCATAATTTGCTGATGATATGATCCTCCACGTAGAAGATGCCAAAAATTCCACCAAAAAAACCCTAAAAACTAATACCCAAATTCTGCAGTGTAACTGGCTATAAAGTCCACACTTAAAAGTCAGTAGTATTCCTATACACCAATAATAAACTCACTGAGAGGAAAATTAGGGAAACAATGCCCTTCACAATAGCATCAAGAAAAATGAAATACTTATGAATTAACCTATTCGAGGAAATGAAAGACCTTTACAATGAGAACTATACTATTCTGGAAAAGGACATTTAAAAAGATATCAGAAAACGGGAAAATAGCTCCTATTTTTGGATAGGTAAAACCAATATAATAAAAATGGCCGAACTTCTAAAACTGTTACATAGATTTAATGCAATACCAATCAAAATGCCAATAGCATTCCTTACAGAAATGAAGAAAGCAATCCTGAAATTCATATGCAATCAGAAGAGACCTAGAATAACCAAAGCAATTCTGGGCAACAAGGGCAAAGGAGGGGGATCACAATGTCAGAGTTCAAGTTATATTACAAAGCTATAGTGATTTTTTTTAAAAAAGAATGATATTGGCAAAATAACAGAGTCATGAATCAGTGGAACAGAATAGAAGATACAGAAACACTCATCTATGTTAGTTTTTACAAAAGAGCCAAATCGCTTTGCTGGAGGAAAGATAGCCTCTTTCACAAATGGTGCTGAGAAAACTGGCTATCCACATGCCATAGGTTGAACTTAGTTCTGTGTCTCTCACCATGAACTAAAATAAAATCAGATTGGATCAAGATCTAAACATTAGAGCAGAAATATTTATCTGCAGAAAGATAAAATAGGTAAAACTCTTGAAGATACAGATGTAAACAAAGATTATGAACAAAACCCCAGTCACATAAGAAATAATACCAAGAATTATCAAATGGGATGACATCAAATTATGAACAGCAGAGGAAATCACAGAGTGAAGAGAACACACACAATAGAAAATATTTTTGACAGCTACTAACTAACTTTATAAGGACTCATAAGAGAAATAAATGAACCTGATACTCGAAAAATAAAAGGAGGAGGGAAAGGAGGAAAGGGGAATCAAAATGTGTTATGTACAGATACCAGTCCCCTATAATCACTATGTACTGCAAATATGTACTAATAAAAGTTAAAAAGAAGGGTCTGGGGATTTTGCTCAGTGGCATAAGCGCCTGCCTGGCAAGCGCAAGGTCGTGAGTTCAATACTCAGTACCAAAAAAAAAAAAAAAAAGTGGAAAACCAGAAAGTAAAGTAAATGGTAAGAAGGATGAGAAAGCTGGGTGTAGTGGCCCACACCTATAATTCCAGCACTTGGAAGGCAGAAGCAAGAGAATCGCAGTGAGTTTGAAACCATCCTGGGCTACACAGTGAATTCAAGGCCAGCCTGGACTACATAACAGTCACTGTCTAAAAAAAAAATCAAAACAAAAAGGATGAGATAAGTGAGAGGGTGAGGAAGGGAGGAGGAATATTTTGAGGAGCATCAATGGCAATGTGCTTTTACTATAATGAATTTTTAAAATTTAAAAAACTAATTCTCTCAATCACACATTGGACATTAGCTTATTTGCATTTCTCAAAAGAGTCTTATGGATTGGAGGAGGCTGCCGAGGCCAAGGCAGAGGAGGCTGAGGGGCCGTGAGTGTGTGGGTGTGGCTGTGAGCAGCAGTGAAGACCCTGGAGAAGCAACCCAGGTTTACTGCAAAACTGACAAGAATGCAGTTTATCAAGTTGATGGGAACAAATCCTTCAATTTTGGTTAAGTCTATACTAGCATCAAAAGTTAGCTTGTTAACCTTTTACTACTAAGAGTACAAAAGGCTCATCAATAAACCAGGCGTGGTGGTACATGCCTATAATCCTAGCACTTGGGAGGCTGAAGCAAGATCATCTTGAGTTCAACATTCTGCTATGGTGAGTTCAAGGTCAGCCTGAACTACATAATGAGACCTTGTATCAAAAAAAAAAATTTAACAAAAGGCATATCACTAGCCAGAGATTTAGCTCCATGTTTTAAGTGCCTGCCTGGCAAGCATGAGGTCATGAGTTCGATCCCCAGTACCAAAAAAAAAAAAAAGGTATATCACTAACACTACACTTGTCATTAAAGATCTGTTAACTGCTTCACTGGAAAAAACTGTTTATCTATCATGTATGAGAAGTAAGGTGATAAATTGATCTTTAAAGTACAGTTATAACTACATTACCTTATGACTGAAACTAACAGTTTCTCTATCAGACCACTTTTGTAGTCTTAAACTATAAATCCAAAATGTTTGACAATGTCATCATCTTTAAGATCTTTACTTTTTTGCAATAATTTTGAATCAAATATCTTAAATAATAAATGGTACAGACGTTTCTTATTTTAAAAAACAGCCTCATGAAGTAGGTAGTAGTGCTGTTTCCACTTCACAGATTTAGAAACTAATACCACAAACATTAACTCATAAGACCATCCTCCACGGTCGCACACGCAGTAGGTAAAATTCAGATCAAGACACTCTGGACTTCACTGTTTATGCTCAGAGCTACTGTTTCTATACCTGTGATTCACTCAACTTCCACAGGAGGCAGAGGGAGCTTTGGGGGGGCAGAGGAGCCCAGAAACAGCACAC
>PVJX010051391.1:0-10318 GCA_004027295.1 Dolichotis patagonum | reverse complement strand
GCTACAGGAAGGAGGAGTGTTCCAGGAAGGAGGAGTGCTCTAGAAGAGGGAGTGCTCCAGGAGGGAGGAGTGCTCCAGGAGGGGCACAACTTGAGAATATCCAGGAGGGGGAATGCTCCAAGAGGAGGAGTGCTCTGGGAGTAAGAGTGCTCCAGGAAGGAGGAGTGCTCCAGGAGGGGAAGTGCCCCAGGAGGCGGGGAGTGCTGCCAGAAGTACTAGGTGCAGTCCAGAGCCAGAACAGCAGGAGGAGAGGCCAGTGGAGTGTGAATCACATGAATCCCGAGGGAGTGAAATTGCTCATGGAGAGCAGAGGCAGGCGAGCCTTGTGTGAGATAAGAATGGGGCAGGGTATCCCATCCAAGTACCCTGCCAAATTCAAAGACCCTCTCCAAAAATGGGCATCAGAGATGAACACACAGTTCTCAGATGAAGATATACGAATGGCAAATAAATATATGAAGAAATGTTCACCATCACTGGTCATTCAAGAAATGCAAATTAAAACAACATTGAGATTTCACCTCACCCCAGAAAGAATGGCTGCCATCAAGAAAACAATTGAAAACAAATGTTGGTGAGGCTGTGGGGGAAAAGGAACACTCCTCCACTGTTGGTGGGAGTGTAGACTGGTGCAACCACTGTGGAAATCAGTGTGGAGATTACTCAAAAAGCTAGGATTGGAAGTTCCATTCAATCCAGCTATTCCCCCTCCTGGGTATTTTCTCAGAAAAATTGAAAAGGTCATGTCACAGTGATATATGTGCACCCATGTTCATAGCAGCACAGTTGTGATAGCTAAATCTTGGAAACAACCAAAATGCCCATCAATTGCAGAGTGGATGAAAAAAATGTGCTATTTTTATATAATGAAATACTATTTAGTTATAAAAAAGGATGATCTTGAGGCCTTCATAGGGAAATGGAGACAACTTGAGAATATCCTCATTAGTGAAATAAACAAGACTCACAGTAGTAAATAAATATCACATTGTCTCTCTAGTGTAAAAAATAATAAGATGCTCTAAAGGGTGTAACGGTATGTATAGTGTGTAAGATAGATGACCATAATACTAAAGTTCTGTTAGATCATTGAACAGAAGAGTTTGCACTGTCAATGTTTGAGTCTCTAGCTACTATTTATGCTTTGATTTTGTAACTTTAACAACTATTGTTAAGATGACAATATGTAATGTATCAACTAGTGATTTTATGGTGCTAATTTTTTTTGAATTCTGTATTATTCTTTTTTTCTATTTTTGTTTTTTTAAATTTTCTTTTCTTTCTTTCTTTAAAAAAAATGGGAAAAAAAAAGAAAAAGAATGGGGCAGGGTACAGGACTGGGCTTCAGAACCGGTATTGGCAGGGGTCTGACCTTCTCAAGAGTCGGAAGGACATGTAAGGAAGCTGGGCGGGGCTGAGGGCTTCGCCTGCGAGGTGTCTCTGGAGCCCAGAGGGAAGGGATTCAGGAGAGGCTCAGAGTGGGCCCTGCGCCTCCAGTTCACCTAACTGCACAGCCCTGGGTTCAAAGCAGCATCAGTTAGCGGCTCTTCTCCTCAAATCCATTCTTCTTCCACAGAAGTAAAATTCAGATCACTTTCTTTTTTATTATTACATATCTTTTTTTTTCTGGATACAAAATATGTACTCTACAGGGCAGAGCAATGAGAAATTACTAAATCTGAAGGACTGCTGTGGGAATAAAGGGTTTGGCTTCCTCCCCAGAATTCTCTTTAAGCAGAGAACCAGGGCTAAATGCACAGCTATAAGAATAAAGAACCTCTAAGCTGCTTTGGGAGCCATCCTGACTCCAGGTTCCTTGATAGGTAGTGAGCCCTCCATTCCTGGAGGTATGTAAGCCATCAAAGTACAATTTTTAAGAAACTAAGTAAAAGCTTAACTCTCACCTAAATATAGATGAACTGCAGGTCAGATTTTGATTTTTTAATTCATGAACGAGGACTCCAGTAAGATGACAATACTGATTCAAAAGAGAGCTACAGGAATGGACTTAGAGACCCCTGAAGAAGGCACCAGGGAGCCAAGGGGCACCCTGGAGAGAAGGCGGGCAGGGAGGGGGCCTTGGGAAGCTGCCAGCTGCTGAGGTCCTGGAATCACTAAGTGCCCAGAGGAGGATGCCAGGGTGGCCCGTGGCATGGGGTAAGGCAGAGCACACAGAGAGAAGAAGCCACGGCCCCAAACTTGGACACTGGCCTGGCTGGCATGAAGAGATGCCTACAGCCTGCCAGCATATCCAAATGAGGGGAAGGGATTCTGCCAGCCCCCCAGGGACCAGCAGAGCCAACCGTAGCAGCTGGGCCCCTGGGGAATATAGAAGTAAGGAGGACGTGGGCTGCAGGTTGACAACCAAGAGGCCATCTTCCTGAGAAGCCTCTGCCCCCGGCCACCAGGGGAGCAGTTGGGATGGGGTCTCCCTGTCCCTCAGCTCTCAGCTCCCATCTGTGGGGAATGGCTGGCACCGTGCAGGCGAGCTCAGAGCCAGCTCAGGGGACTTGCACCAGGGTTTGGCCTGTCTCAGCCTGGTCTGGGAGGCAGCCAGACCCCCTCCTGCCTCCGCTGCGCCTGGCCAGTCCCCGATGGAAGAAGCAGTGGCCACCAGGAGAGGAGGTGTTCATGGGGAGGGGGCACTGGGGTCGGGGGACAGGGCCGTGTCTAGCTGGGGTTGAAAGCTTGTGAAAATGTCCCAGAGTCGTTCATTTGAAAAGGAAGGGGGAGGGAACCTACCAGTGTGAGGGGTAATTATTTTGCAAAACTTTACAAAGTTTCGGAAAATCTTGTTTCCCCCTTCATTGAAACCATTGTTTTTCAAGGGAAATTGAATTAGAAGGTGGTGGCGGTTGGAGGGGGCAGGAGGGGGCAGAGTAAGCCACATGTTTTTCTAACTAACCAGGCGTCTGTCTTGCCAATAATTCCAGAAGCTTCTCGTGCTCCGCATCTTGGGACCACCAGGGCTGTGGCCAGGGACAAGAGAGAGCCCCTGTACTGCGCGGACATCTGCAAGGCTGGAGGTAGCCCCTGTCACCTCCTTCACTAGGCTGGGACATGTGGGATGTAGCAGAGAAGTGGGGTCAGGTCTTCGGTGCTTGTGTATAACACTTTTGCTAAGAGCTGAGCAGCCTTGGGGAAGCCCCTCCTTTGCCCAGTGCCTCATCTTCCCTCCTCCTGTGAAGACTGCAGTCCACAACGTGAGCCTTGAGTGGTGGCTTGATCAACAGCCAAGCTGAGATGAAAGCGCATCTGGAAGGTCCAAAGTGCTGTTGCTTCACTGATTGGCATCACGTCCTCACCTGGTTGAGACCATGCTCCAGGCTGACTTGGGTGATTGGTAGGGTCTGGCCAGGGCACTTCAGAGCTGAAACTTAGCTCCACAGGAGAAGGTGCAAGGATTGACTAGTGATGCCTGTTATGGGTGTAGATTTTGAAGGGATGGCACCCGTGCCAGGTGTTTGCCATCTCTGACTGAGAGCAAGTCTCCCAGGCTCCTGGTAAAGAAGCTGAGCCCTCAGGAAGCACAAGGACATTAAGCTTTCTAGAGGTGACTCTTCCTGCTTCCCACACTCATTTAGCACATTCCTCACTCAGAACCCTCCCATGGCTCCTGCTGCCTACAGAATAAAATCCAAAACTGCACTCTAGCCGTGTACCAAGCACCTTGCAAATGTCATTTTCTTCCACAGGAAATGTGCCAGCTGAATAGTTCCTTGCTCCTACTCCAGGTTCCCTTACCCGCAGGCCTGGGTGCCTTGCGTGGCAGTGCCAGGGGAGTCCTTTTGAGTTTCACCGAGTGGTCTCACCTGATCAGTTTCTCTTCCCACACAGGCCTGGGGGATCACGGCACCCTACTTCCACATCTGGCCTCCTGGACCCCACGCTGGGTCTCCCCTTCCTGGGCCACATGTCTTGGGCTGCCATGAAGACTGTGTCTCAGAACCCCCACGGTCACAGGGCCACCCAGACCAAAGCAACACCTGAGTTGGTAAAGACTGCTCTGTCTTCCCCACATGCCGCAGACGGGCATGGCTCTGGAGGGGCCGACTTTCACTAAAGACGTGAACCTTGTTACAACAGAATGATGTAACATAAATATATATGAGGACACGTATCACACATACACACAGATGCTTCCAGTTTATGACGTTTTGACTTAGGATTGTTTTATTTTTTGAGGTGTGAAAGTGAAATGTGTTCAATAGAAACCATACTTCAAATTTTGGGTTTGGATCTTTTGCAGGGCCGGTGACGTGCCGTCCGATTCTCTCTCACGGTGCTGGGCAGCAGCAGTGAGTGGGGCTCCAGGTGGGCCAGGAGACCTCTGCTGCTCGGCGGGGTGTCTGGTAGCTTGGGGGCCCTGAATGTTTTTGACTGAGGATGAAGTTATCAGGACGTAACCCCACTGCAAGCTGAGAAGCATCTGTGTGTACAGGCGCAGTTACACTGTAAACATAAGGGCCTGCGAAGCAAGGGAAACTTAGCTAAAAGGTGACAGGGAGGCCTGGGCATCTTCACCAATGTCACCACCTCGCTCAGCTGTCTGCATGGGGTTCCAGCCCTCCTCCTCGCCTCCTCCCCTGCTCTGCAAGCAGAGTCCAGCTTCAGCCTTTCCCCCCCGCCGTTTCCTCCACCTGGAGTGGCCTCGATTGGACTTGGCTGTGCTGATCCCCAGGTGACGGGCAAGGGTTGGGGTCTGGCTCAGAAAGGCCAGGGTCTGTCTCTCTCCGTCCCCTCCCAGCAGCTTCCTTCACCTCCTGAGCCTCAAGTGATCACAGTCCTACATCTACTGGCTTTGAAACTTAAATACTCTATAATGCATGTGCCTGGAGTGTATTAAGTGCATAATTTTAAGATGTTAGCTATTAAATAATTATAAGATCCATAAATGCTCCACTGACAGCGTGCCTTTGCTGACTACCATGCCCCTGAGGCTCCCTTCCCTGCCACACTGTCTTTGACACAACACTGGAATGCAGTGCCACCAGGGCCAGAGGGCCTGGCACATGAGCATTTGTGAATGAATGAATGAGTGAATCAGTACCCAGCATGGCCACTTCTAGGTCTGGTTTGTTGCACCTGCATGTAGCCTGGCTGGGACTGGTCGGCTTCTTTGGTTCCCCTCCCTGTAGCAAGGCTGTGGGCCTCCCCTCCCCAGCCCCA
Source organism: Dolichotis patagonum (assembly GCA_004027295.1). Taxonomy (NCBI): domain Eukaryota; kingdom Metazoa; phylum Chordata; class Mammalia; order Rodentia; family Caviidae; genus Dolichotis; species Dolichotis patagonum. Next base: position 5,149 of record PVJX010051391.1, on the reverse strand, counting down.
CAGGGGCCTCACCAGCCTAGGAGACATGGTATACAGTGGGGACTCAGCCTCAGCGGGTGAGCTGGCTTGCAGAGCAGGGTGGACAGGCTGCAGCACCTCACCTTACTCAGGGCTGGTCCCAGTCATAGACTTGGGACTTTTGAAGGACATGGACACATTACTAACTGTTCCTGAGTCTCTTGCTGCATAACAAATTACCCAAGATGTAACAGGTCGAAGCGACCATTTCATGTTGCTGTGATCTCATGGTCACTTTTATTATGCTCTCCGTGGAAGCAAACACAGGGCGTGGGCACAAAGCCCACCTTTTCATGGAATGAGTATCCAGGAATTTGGGCCATTTTTAACCCTCCATGCTGATTTTAAAAATTAAACAGTGTAATTTAAAAAAAATTCTTAAGGAGGCTGTACGTGGTGGTACATGCCTGTAATCCCAGCACTCAGAAGGCTGAGGCAAGAATGTTGTGAGTTCAAAGCCAGCCTGGGATACAAAGTGAGTTCAAGACTAGCCTGAGCTGCATAGTGAAGCCCTGTCTCAAAAAACAAGCAACAAACAAAAAAACAGAGCCGAGGATTTAGCTCAGTGGTATAAGCACCTGACTGGCAAGGGCAAGGTCGTGAGTTTGATCACCGGTACCAGAAACAAAAACACCTTAAGGAAACTTTGCATTGCTACGCTAAGTAGAAAATGACTATCAAATAGCTACACGCACAGACAGTTTTCCAGTCAGGATGGCTGGACTTCGTCTTCACATGAAAGCCCCATACAGTCAGTGAAAACTGTACTTCGAGTTTGGGTCTTTCCTGGGCAGGTAATCACAGTCGGATCCGCCCTCCTGGTGCCAAGTGGCGGCCATGAGCACAGCCCCACGTCAGACCTGTGATTACAAGGGGGAACCACACAGTGCCCACAGGATGCTGGGTTGCTAAGCTGTGATGCCTGGCAGGTTCTGTGGATCCAGTGCTTTTCCAATTAGGGTGAAGCAGCCGCATAAGAAAAGCAAAAGCTCTATTACTCTTCTCCTGCTGTGGAGCGGGTGTAGCAGTGAACTGACACCAACCGTACCACGTCACCAGTACCAGCACGTGCCTGCTGCAGGTCGAGAGTCTGGGCCCACTTCACTCAGGTTTAGGTCACCGCTAAGGGTCTCACCAGGCTGCAAGCAAGATATCAGCAGGGCTGAAATCTCACCTGGGGCCTCTTCCAAATTCCCTGGTCGTTGGTAGAATTCAGCGCATTGTAGCTATGTGATGGTCTCAATGTCATGGCTGTCAGTTGGGGACCGCCCCCAACTCCTGAAGTTCCCTGCCATGTGATCCCAAGTAGGGCATTCACACCTGGCTGTCTGGCACCCCTCAGGCCAGCCAGGCACATTTCTGGACCTTCCTCCTCCTGTGTTGAGGTCAGGACTGCAGGATAGACTCCCTTTGGATCAAATCAAGGTCACGTGCATGGGATCCGCCACACTCAATAGCGCAGGACAACTTGGGTGTATACAGCGGCGGGGCTGGAATCTTGGGGGTCACTTCAGCATCCTGCCCACTGCAAATGCTATGGATTCCAGCTGGACGCTGTCATCCACCCAAGCCCCTGACCGTAAGACTCGGGCTGGGGACACGTAGCAAGCATTAAATAGGAGATAAAAACTAGAATCACCTGAGTGGAATTTCTGTCCTGATGGCAATCTAGACTACGGGCACGGGTGGACAGAGGTCCTCCTCTCCCACCCTGAGCAGTGCCCGTCCACACCACTCCTGCCCACCTTCGAGACCTGCCCCTGGGAAGCACAAGACAAAACACAGTCAGGTCTTCCCAGCTATCACATTTGGAGACTTTGCCCGTCTACTGAAGCTCATTCTTTTGGGTCTCATGGCCCCTGGCTGGTCATGGTGGGCGTAGGGTTTGACATGGGCTCTGAATACTGTAAAACACTGCTCTGACATATGAGGTTATTGTCATTATTCCTGCCTCCCAGCAAAGCCAGTCTGGACATGGGTCTCTTCTGAGTACTCATGGTAGCTGAGATGGGTGAAGAACGAAGCCTATCCACTCTCGTGACAGTGACAGGTTTTCCGTATTTCTGAGCTGGGGTTGGCTCAGAAGGGCCAGGTTGTGCCATCTCAGGGATCTGAGAACGGAGAGACCTCTTCACTGTTCTCCAAGGACGGCTTTACACATGGCACACCAGCCAACATCTGCCATCTGCATGGTTACTAACATACTAAGTCTAAAGGGAAAAAAATCTTTAATAAACTGTAATTGTCACAAATATGATTTTTTTACGATGATGCTAAATTTATCTAAGTAAAAAGAATGAATCAAGTCTTTTTTTTTTTTTCAAAAAAAATGAAGTAAGAAAGATTATAAGCAAGATGAATTTAGGGTAAGAAAAGTTATGAAGCTATTACTGGAATGACTGAAATTTGGAAAAAGAAACATTTGAGGGAGGAAGGTTCACCGCAGAGTGGCCCTAGTGCCCAGGCTCCTGGGGTGTGTCTCTATTTCTTCCTGAGTCATCAAACCAAAAGGCAGAGTTTAAGACAGGTCACTGTCCCCCAGTGCCAGCTGCCAGCCCAGCTTAGGATGCTCCTAAACAATGGGCAGAGGCCTGGGTGGTAGCTCTGTGCAGGCCTAGCGGCTGCAGGCTAATAACCCTGACCGGCGTGTAGTCTGCGGCCTTCCCGATTGCTGACCCGACTGGAGCCGGGTGCCAGCTCCCCACTAAGGAAAAGACTGAGCAGCCTTGTGAGAGTGATTTCCGGTGGCCAGCAAAGGCGTGTGGAGGGAGAGCTTGTGGCAAGGGTGGAGGGGTCCAGGGGTGGCTGGAAGACATGGCAACCCAGCACCAGGCAGGACAAACCCAGGCAGGAAACGGGCAACCAGCAAGCCTTCATCTCAGCATCGGCAGAGTAAATAACCCAGCCGGCCCAGCCGAGCTGTTCCTGGTGGGCCCAGCAGGCAGCAGCTAGAGAGGGAAGGGGGAGGGGTGCCTTGGGGGAGCAGGGCAGATGCTGCAGAGGGGGTGTTGCCTCTTCAAAGTGCCCAAGGACGAACCCACAAACAGCAGGAGGGACGAGGGGCAGGACTGGGAAGGAAAGGCACAGAATTCCGTTTGCCGGAGCAGCTCCTTCCAATTTTGACCATCAGCGCGGCTGATACCCGCTGAGCGTTGACTGAGGATTAGGCCTTTGCAGCTCTGGGAAGGCAGTGCTATTGCAGATCCCATTTACAGATACGGCAAGCAAAGGCCAGAGAGGTTAAACATGTGCCCAGCATCACACAGCAGGACGGTGATACAGGTCAATCTCTGCCAATACCAGCTGTCGCTGCCAGCCACAGACAGAGTGCATTTCAGGCTAAGAACACCTGTCTTCCATGACTGTAATTCACTAGGGTGTGCTCACACTCACCGATAAATGCAATCCCAATCCTGTGCACTCCAAATCCCCTACCAGGTGACCCGGAAATGCAACCCTGACATTTCTGAGGGCTGTGAGAACGTGGCTTCCAGGGCTCCGTCAGGCCTCTGCCATGGGGGACACAGTGCCAGGCCTGAACTGGAGGGCAGAAGAGGGCAGGCAGGGAAGATAGTGTGTGTGCCTTGGACTTGCAGAAGGCAGAGGTGGGCACCTGGAGAGGGCTCCAAAGTTTACCCAGCGGACCTCTGCTTTTGTATCTTCCATGCCAGGCCCGGGGCTGGCAACAGACATGCGCCTGCCACTGTGCCCGTCCTCAGGGATCGCTCCGTCCAGCTGTGGCATGAGACGGGAACCAGAGAGTTCTGTCCTGGCAGCTAAGCAGCAGCTCCCAATGGCCGGTGCTCCATCGGAGGGGACAGACACCAGGTGGTGGAAAGCAAGGCGGGAGAGCTCTCTGGTTGGATGGGTCAGCTTCCTAGATGAGCTGAGGTTAGGAGTCGTGGGAGGGTGGCCAGGCAGGGAGGAGGGAACAGTAGTGTCCCCAGGCACTGTTGGGTGTTTATCAGCATCCCTGTCTGACACTCACGAGGTGCCATTGTGCCCCCCAACTCAGTCCTGGGGCCCCCTTGGAGGCCCTGAGGCTTCAATGCTCTGCCTTTTCGGGGACCAAGGGAGGGTCATCCCAGCTGGCAAAGGTAGAAGGGTCGCATGTGGCACAGGCCAGGAGGCAGGGAAGTTGGGTCGGGGATCTGGACCTCAAGTGCCAGGCCCTGCTGCCTGTCCCTTGCCATTGCTTTGCCTCTGCAAAGGGCTCATCCCATCTGGGTACAGCAATGTAATGGCTGATACATTGTGTCAACTTGAGATGTCTAGAAGTTTAACTAAAGCAGGGGGCTGGGGTCCTCACTTTGTGAACAGCCTCATCCTATGCAAGAGGAGGGCACAGAGATGGGTGTAAAGGACACCCCCACCCCAGGGCGGTAGCCTGCATACAATAAAAGGGAAACACAGAAAAAATGACTGGTTCTTCAGAGGAGCTCCAGTCTTCACCGCCAGCTTGGAGGTCGTCTCCCGGCTTCTGGAGCAGACCGTTCGGCTTCCACCTGGGATTCTTCAGCCTCCGTCGAAGACTCTGCAGCCTTCCAGGATAGATCATTCGGTGTCTCAATGCAGCTTCCTGAAGTGGACTTGCACGGGACACTGCAGTATGCTGCAGACTGTGGCCTGACCCTTCAGCATCCAGCGCGCAGACGCCCTCCCTCTGCACACTCCCTCATCTGACTGTCGGATCATCGCAAGCCAATCTTGTCATTTCTTACACATTCCTGTGTCTCGTGTTATAACTGTTTCTCTAGTAAACCCAACACACAGGTGCTGAGCTGCACACAGTGGGTCCCCTCAGCAGAACAATGAAGGGGGCTGAGAAAAGGAAGGGCAACTTGGCCACACCACCCTGAGGAAGCCTGTCTCTGGCCATCACATCCCTCCTTCCTCTGACCACTGCCTACCAGACATTTGCATTCAGTGAGCGCTTCAGAAGTAGCTTTGGAATGAATGGGGGAAGGAGGAGATGACCGGCCCAGCCTCCCTTCTGCCACCACTATGCAAAGATCAAGGTCCCAGACGTCCTGGAGCTGTCCCAGCCCTGAAGTTTAACCACCAGGCCACCTCTGCTCCTGCCCCCCACAGCTCCTGTCCCACCCCCACCCCTCCAGGCCTGGCTCACATG
>PVJX010051390.1:0-10320 GCA_004027295.1 Dolichotis patagonum | reverse complement strand
CAAACCTAATTTGATTAAAGGAGACAAAGAAGGTCACTACATACTCCTAAGTGGAAAAACTCAAGAGGAAGAACTAACAATTACAAATATACATGAATGAAACACAGGAGCACCCAACTATATAAGACAGATACTAATGGACATAAAAAAGCAAATATACAAGAACACAGTTATGACAAGAGACCTTAAGAGCCAATTGTCACAAAGAATAGATCAACTAGACAAAAAGTCAGCAAAGAAATGACAGAACTGAGTCAAACCTGTTAATAAATGTACTTAGAAGACCTTTACAGTGCAAAACCTGCAAAAATATATGGAAATTAATAACAACCTTTTGAACAACCAGTGGGTTACAGATGAAATTAAAGAAGAAATAAAACAATACCTAAAATATAATGAAAATGCAGACACGTCATACTGTAATCTGTGGAATGCAATGAAAGCAGTCTTAAGAGGGAAATATATAGCAATAAATTGTCATATCATGAAAACAGAATGAACATAAATAAACAATCTAATGCTTCAGCTCAAGCTTCTAGAAAAAGAAGAGCAAGTTAAACCCAAAGATCATAGAAGAGAGTAAATTGTAAAGATTATAGAAGAAATCAATGCAATTGATACTAAAAAAATACAAAGAATGAATCAAAAAGCTGGTTTTTTGAAAGAATAAACAAAACTGACAAACCTGTAGCTTACCTTATCAAGAAAAAGAAAGAAAAAACCTGAATTCACACAGTAAGGAGTGAAAAGAAATTACTACAGATCCCATGGAAATTCAAAAGATCATGAATACCTACTTTGAAAATCTCTACTCACATAGAGGAAAACACAGAGGAAATGGACATATTTCTAGAAACATATGAACTACCAAAGCTCAATCAAGAAGATATAACAATTTTGAATAACCCAATATCAGCTACTGAAATTGAAAATGTTATTAAAAACTTACCAACAAAGAAAAGACCAGGTCCTGATGGATTCATGGCTGAATTCTATAAGAAATTTAGAGAAGATTTAATGCCAACACTCCTTAACCTCTTCAATGAAATTGTAACAAAAGCAGTCCTGCCTATATCATTCTTGGAGGCAAGTATTACCCTAATACCAAAACCAGAGAAAGACCCAACCAAAAAGGAGAACTATAGACCAATCTCACTAATGAACACTGATGTTAAGGTTCTCAATAAGTTACCGGCAAATAGAATGCAGCAAATTATCAAGAAGGTTATACACCATGACCAAGTGGGATTTAGTCCAGGAATGCAAGGATGATTTAACATATGCAAATCAATAAATGAAATACACCACATCAACAGAGCCAAAAATAAAAATCACATGGCCATCTCAATAGATGCAGAAAAAGCTTTTGAAGAAGTCCTACACCCATTCATAGTAAAAACTCTAAATAAACTCACAATAGACAGTATGTACCTCAGTCCCATAAAGGCCATTTATAACAATACAACAACCAACATTACACTAAACAGACAAAAACTGAAAGCCTTCACTCTAAAATCATGAACAAGACAAGGATGTCCACTATCACCACTTCTATTCAATTTAGTTCTAGAAATATTAGACAGAGCAATTTGACAAGAGGGAGAAATAAAAGGAATAAAAATAGGCAAAGAAGAAGTTAAATTCTCATTATTTGCAGATGACATGATACTCTACATAGAAGACCCCAAAAACTCCATTAAAAGACTACTAGAGGTCATAGACAAATTCAGCAGTGTAGCTGGATACAAAGTCAACACTCAAAAATCAATAGCATTCCTGTACACAAACAAACAACTCATTGAGATAGAAATTATGCAAATATCACCTTTCACAATAGCATCTAAAAATGAGATAGTTAGGAATCAACATAACCAAGAATGTAAAAGATCTATATGCTGAAAATTATGTAACCCTAAAAAAGAAGATTGAAGAGGATATTAGAAAATGGAAGGATATTCCTTGCTCTTGGTTAGGAAGATCCAACATTGTGAAAATGGACATACTCCCAAAACTGTTATACACATTCAATACAATCCCAATCAAAATACCATCAACATACCTTACAGATCTAGAAAAAATATTCCTAAAATTTATCTGGACACAGAAGAAACCCAGAATAGCAAGGGCGATTCTGAGCAACAAAGGCAAGACAGGAGGCATCTCAGTCCTTGATTTGAAACTATACTATAAAGCCACAATCATAAAATCAGCATGGTACTGGGAAAGAAATAGACCTGAGGATCAATGGAACAGATTACAAGATGCAAACACTACTACAAAGACACTCAGCCATCTTATTTTTGACAAAGGGGCTAAATGTACTTACTGGAAAAAAGATAGCCTCTTTAATAAATGGCGTTGAAAAAATTGGCTTTCCACATACCGAAGACTGAAAATAGACCCATGCCTATCACCATACACTAAACTAAAGTCAAAATGGATCAAGGATCTAAATATTAAAACAGAAACCATAAATCTACTGGAAGACAAAGTAAAAACATTGGAGACATAGGGGTAGGGAGAGAATTCATGAATAAAATGCAAACCACATGGGAAATACTTCAAAGACTCAACTACTGGGATCTCATATTATTAAAAAGTTTTTGCACTTCAAAAGATATCACCAAAAAAATGAAAAGAAAACCCACAGAATGGGAAAGAATGTTAGCCAAGAATTCCTCAGGCAAAGGACTTATATCTAAAACATATAAAGCACTGAAAAGCATCAAGCTCCCCAATTCAAAGAACTTCTCCAAAAATGGGCATTGGAAATGAACACACATTTCTCAGAAGATAAATAAATGGCAAATCAATAAATAAAGAAATGTTCACCATCAGTGTTCATTCAAGAAGTGCAAATTAAAACAGCATTGAGATTTCATCTCACCCCAGAAAGAATGACTGCGATCAAGAAACCAAATAATAGCAAATGTTGGCAAGGATGTGGGGAAAGGGAACACTCCTCCATTTTTAATGGGAGTGCAGATTGATGCAACCACTGTGGAAATCTGTATAGAGATTCCTCAAAAAGCTAGGATTGGAAATTCCATTCAACCCAGCTATTCCCCTCCTTGGTATTTTCCCAGAAAAATTGAAAATGTCAGGTCACAGAGATATATGTGCACCTATGTTCACAGCAGTACAATTTGTGATAGCTAAATCTTTGAAACAACCAAGATGCCCATCAACTGCAGAGTGGATGAAAACGATGTGGTATTTTCATACAATGGAATACTATTCAGCCATAAAAATTATGATCTGGCTGCCTTTATAGGTAAATGGAGCCAACTTGGGGATATCCTCATTAGTGAAATAAACAGGACTCACATGAGTAAATACCACATTATCTGTCTAGTGTAAAAAATAACAAAAACTGATCCAATACTGGGATCCAAAGAGAATGATAAATATTGTGAAATTGAAAGGGGAGGAAAGTGCTCTAAAGAGTATAACGTAATGTATAGTGTATAAGATAGTTGACCATATACTGAATTTCTGTTGGAACATTGAACAGAAGGATTCGTGCTGTCAATGTTTGAGTGCTACCACTATTTGTGCTTCGATTTTGTAACTTTGGCAACTATTTTTTGAGATGACAACACGTAATGTATCAACTAGTGATTCTATGATGAGAATTGTTTTTCCTTTGAAGTCCTTGAACTCGATATTTTTCTACCCTTTTCTGCTTTTCTATTTTCTTTAATTTTCTTTTATTTCTTTAAAAAAGGGAAAAGAAATATATGTAATATAGCAACCATTGTTAAATTTCTTTCATTCTGTTGTGAAAACTTATGTTGATACTATTTTGAGTTTGTATTTGTTGTTTATGCCTTTTGCTTTTTGTTCTTCTTTTCTGACTTTTCTGTTTTTTTAAAATAAATTTTAAAAAGATTGAATAATCAATTTAATCTAAAACCTACATACAGATGTCAGAGAAGTTAAAAATACTTTGTTCTCAATTTTTTGGAGAAGAAATGGCATATCCATTTTTAACAAGACCAGAGACAGGATTTTTATAATAAAAATGAAGAAAATAAACACTGACAAAAATAGTCTTTGTACTTCACAAATTCTGACAGGTTATATACTTAGATTACTTTCAGGAAGGCAAAGAAATGTCTACTGTCATTCACACTGCATTCTTTATCTTTAATATCATTTCAGTCTAACTTTTGTGCTACGATATGAGATTTTGTAACAGGTAAAGCACTTGACTAACAGTTGACACTGTTAAGTAGAAATTCATAAAATTAATAATGGTACAAATATCTGAATATAAGCAAATATAAAAACCTATGTTTTGGGAATAAAGTTAAACTCTGTGAAGAGGATGCTTAAAAGATGACTGTAATTAAACATTAAATAATTTAGAATCTTAGAAATGACCAAATATGAATGTTATTAAATTATATTTGAAATGCTTTTTAATGTTTGCAGAAGAAAAATAACACTATTTCATGCAGATGCACGGTTGTTCCACCAAGCAGGTTTTCTTTTAGAAGCCAGATGTCTTCAAGAACTTTCTGTCCCAGGACCCTGCTGGGTGTCGCTGGGTTACTCAGCTCCACTGTGGTGAAAAAAGGGCAAGTGGGGTGATGCGGACTCAGAACCTCAGTCCCCCAATAAAGAATAAGGGAATCGAGGTCCATGTAGAAAGCAGAAGGCAGAAGTGATAGTAATGTGAGGCAAAAGTTTATTTGTAAGATCATGAATGCAAGGAATAGCTACCAAGTAATAGCACATGCTACAGGGCAGGGAAAATCCACCTAGTTTCCCAAGATGTGACCTAGGGTCTGCTTCTACTTATAGGGTTAAATTGTTTTCTAAAAATAACTGTTTCACTGATTGGTGGAATCTAAGCCAATCAGGTTCTTTGCCATAGCTTCTGGATTGGGGAAAGGTCTGAGAACTGAGGGGCAAGTAATGAGTACACATAATAATTTCTGAAGAGCTGGCTTACTCAATTAAAGAGCTGGCTTACTCAACTATAGAACATGTGACAATCTTATGGTAACTACAAAATCAGCAGACACCCAGGTCATGTCCTATATCTTCTCTACCTACTTTCTCTTCAACTGTCCCTACATCCCTTTCTCTGACTCAATCATTCTACTGTTTGTAGGATGGGCAATAGGGGGCAAATTGCCTCCTTTTTGTGGTTAGGAAAGATGTGAGACTTTAAGAAGATGATGTTACTTGGGAGGGACATGCTGGGTGGCTATGGTGGAAGGAGGTTTGTAGTTCTATGAAAGGCTTTACCCATAGGATCCTACCGATCCTATACATAGCAATGATGTGTTTGTAAACCTGTATGAGGAAGTCTCCAACCAAAAGCTGTTAACTGGACTGTTTGCTGGGATGCAGAGGCTGTGTATATGATCACTTGGAGTTAGCAGCATCTAGGTGAAAATAAACAATCCCTATGGAAACATTAAAGTATATATGACCAAAGCATGAGCACTAAAATGGAGAGGGCAATTGTAACCAACTGGCTCTCAGATTTGTCTATAGATGTGGCTAGAAACTGCCAGCAGGGGTGAGGGATTAGAGCCTCCTTTCTTATGTTTAGCCTATATTACCATTGCTTATATTATGGGTTATATTTTTCTTCCTGACATTTAAGACCAAGATGAAGCAAGACTTGGACTAGTTCAAGTTAAACTCTTGCCAAAAGTCAGTTGAGGCTCTCTAGACATGCTTTATAGGACTATGTGTAGAGCTTCTTAGCCCCTCTGTCACTGTCTTGCCAGGATGGGTCATGGTCTTGGTTGACCATGTTGCTTTCATGGAATCAGGGAAGAGATTTTGCCTGTCTGATGACCCTTCTTCCTAGCACACTGCACAGGGGTTGATTTTTGTTTTTGAGTTTTACTTTTTCAGGAGGTAGGGTGTCTTATCAAAGTTATATGTTCTGTATGAAAGGGCTCTTTTTATCTTGAATCTCTGTTTAACTTGGGGGACCAGAGCCAAAATATTGGCTCCCTTTATAGCCCAGTTACTTTTGCTCTCTTTTCTGACACCCCCCAAAGTTACATATATCAGCATTCTAATTTGAGCAGTAGATTTAATTTTATGCTCATATCAAGAAATCTACACATTAAAATAGATTATATAACTTGAAACTGTTATTTCTTAACAATCATGGTTGTTTCAGATGCTAAAACTCTGCAGAACATCAACAGATGACATTTATAAAATTTCACCAACAAAATTTGAGATTGAAGGCAGCATATAATATTTTGGCACAACAATTACAGTGACATCATCATATAAGGAATATGTTTAAATATTTAACTTAGCATAGAACAACATTTCAGTAAGTCATATTTATCATTATCCAAGTACACAATATTAAATGACAGAATTTTTTCCATCTTTTAATGGGACATCATCCAAGAATAAAACACCTATCCTTAGATGTATCTCATAGTTCATTCATGTCTAACCTTTAATTTCTAGAGTGACATTGATAGGACTACACAGTGCCTGAGCATCTCTTAATAAGAAAATCTCACTGCTTTATCCAAAGGGAACTTATATTTTCCAATGCAATTTAATATAGTAATGTATTTAACACAGTTTATTTGGATGAGTGCCTGACAAAGCTTGAACCAGGAAAACATTCTGAGAGTCTCATTAGTGGACAAATATGAAACAATTATGCAGCTGTGTTTTATCTACCAGGGGAGTCTAGTCCAGTGCTCCTGCTGAAACCTAATGAGTCTCCACTTGATGACCTTAACAATTTTTAGATGATTCCCAATCACAATAGTCAACAAAGAATTTTGAACAACAAACTCTTATAAGGTATTACAGAAGACTTCTTGTTTTGGGGTTTTAGATCTGTTTACTTTTCCTAAAGGTCTCATTAAAGGAAAATATCACATCTTCTCAGGTTAAGTCAAACAAAAGGATGAGCCTATCAAGAGATCAAATATATTGATCATGGTAATTTTTCTTTTCCCATGAATGTATAAGTGAAGCAGCTTTTCAAAGGGTGCACTGGGCTGGGTAGAGTTTATCTCTGAATAAGGTGCCAATGGGTCTCAATTCTTTTTTTTTTTTTTGAAGTCTTGCATTGTTTGGAGCAAACGGGAAAGGGTGTAGCCCCTATAAGAGCACAGTCTATTGAACAAGCAGTAGCCCAATCAGGAGGGTCCTAGAGAACAAAGAAAAGCTGCCCATATGGAATTTCATTGCATTTTCTTTCTCACCTACTAAAGATATGTAATTGAAATAGAGTATTGTAGTTCCCAAAGTCCACCTGGGTCCACTCTCTTTGGTCTTCAAAGATTAATGCATCTAAGTATCAACATAAAAAACAAATATTTTTCATTTAGGAACTGAGAATCTAACTTTTTCTAATAACTGAAGAGTCCTTTTTGAAGAAAGCTAAAGTGAAATGACAGAGGATTTAGGTTCCTTCAGCAGGAAAAATAACAAGACAAAGAAATTTGTGCAAAAAGAAGTCAATTACCTGGGACTTTATTAGTGGTCCATTACCCTGGTACCACCTATTTTGCCATATAGACAGACCTCTGTCAAGGCTCCTCAAAAGGAGTGTCTCCAAATGGCTGTCTATTTGTCATGCTCCATCTGCTACAGAGATTTGTCATGACCCAATGTCCTTGGTGCTAACCTTAGAAAGGTCTAGGTCTCTATGCTTTCCTAAGATATCTTAATGCCTCCACTTCACAGATGTACCTAATTTAAAGAAAAAGACTTAGAAAATAAACTGAAAATTAAAAAAAGAAGGAAAGGAGGAACAAAAAAAGAAAGAATTAAAAAATGAAAGAAAGAAATAAAAAGAAATAAGCTTCTTTCGATCCTAGCAGAGTGATCATAACAAAATCATGGAAGCTGTTAAGGCTGATAGGAGGGGAGAATTGGAAAGTATAAGTGACTATGTCATGAATTCAGGCCTTGGATATTTGGGCCTCTACAGATATTTAAAGAGGGGCACATTTGTAAAACCTTTCACAGATGAAGCAAGTTAAGAGTTTCTCTGACATTTTCTTTTCTATAACCCAAACAGATATTATCATCCTTATGCAAAGTATCTGGAATTGCCAATGTATTGTAAATAGGTGAAAAATCAAATAAAAGAGAGCTAATTTTATTGTCAAGTCTAAGTGAATGTAAAGAATCTAAACAACCAAATTTTCTTAGTGTTGGGCTGTCAGAAGGAACAACTAGACATGAGAAACTGTGCCCAAAGTGATTGGTCGCTGCATATGAGAGAAAGAAGTTAGAAGCAGACTAAAAGAAATTTTGCCATATAATAATCATTTCTACTATGCTTGTACAGGTGACATATCTCTGGTCAGCCTATTTTACTAATCATTTGTAATTCTTCATTTGTAAGATATAAACCAGGAGGAAGTCATAGTCATGCTTTATCATCAGAAGCAGAGAGAATGTTTGAAAATATGCCAGGACTTTTCATTCCCCTTGTATTGCATAGGCCCACAGGGTTGTCTCACCCTTACTTACAAACAAGGCAAACCCTTTGAGTAATTGGAGTCTCAGTGGTTAAGTGAGCATGCCACCACTTAGCACAATGACATGAAAGTCCACAAGACCTCCATTAGAGTCATCTTTGGGACTCATTGTCCCAGTTGTGAGGGATCCTTATCATTCCTTGCAATTCCACCATGATCATGGTAGTGATGCTTCATCCACTAAGTGAGCAAAAAAGGGAATGGACTGGTCTCCCATATTCACATCAATTTAGGTTGGGTAAACTGACTATTTCCTGGTGCCTTCCGTGGGATTTCATCTAATCCCAGAGGAACCTAAATTGTGGCCTAAGGCTGGTAGTATTGGGGCCAGAGGTTTTTAATAAACTTCTGTCCCTCTAATCTCACCAGATACCTCTGAGTTCCTCACCTCCACCACAGCAAAGAATGGGGAACTGATGTGAGGCTGGCTAGAGCCCAGGGACCTCACAATAGAAAGAGGGAATCAAATCCCTGCAGAAACAGGAAGGCAGAAGTGAAAGTAAGGACAGACAAAAGTTTATTTATAAGGATGCAAATTTAAGGAAAAGCTACCAAGTAATTATACCAGCTATGAGGCAGGGAGAATTTCATGCAATTTCTCAAGTTGGGACATGGAATCTGCTTATACTAATATAGGTAAACTGGTTTTTAAAAAAATAACTGTTTCATTGATTGGTATATATCACCCAATCAGGGTCCTAGCCTTTCTTTCTGGCTTGAAGACAGCTGAGGGTACTGAGTGGCACAAAGTGTGTAGGAATTATAATTTCAGAAGGGCTTCTTCAACTATATATGTGTGATAAGCTTGTGGTGAGCACACAACTGTTAGTCCTGCCCTATATTTTCTGTATCTGCTCACTTTTCTAACTATGCCCTCCATAGTGAAAGTGTCTTTAATAAGGAGTATAAATACAAGTTTTACACTAAAGCCAATACTTTCCCTGTGAATAAATTTACTAGTAAAATAGAGTCACTTAATTCAAAGGAAAGAATTCTTGAGATTAGTTTAGGAATTCATATGAAAGTGTGCACAGGTTTACAAGTCATTAAATGTAACCACTGAATATGCTTATGAAACAACTTTCAATTGCATAGATGAGTGAACCTACCTCTGAGGTCCATGGTGGCGAGAACTGGAGGAGATGTGGCTCACACAATCACCCAACTAATTCAGCATCCCTTGACCATAGAACTGATTACCTTCTGGGACATGTAGAAGGAAAGAATCCAGCTGAGAAGAGACAGGATCATTTTCCGGAAAATTTATCACTAGCTCATCTCTCAGCAGGCCAGTAATTTTAGTGTCAGCAGAAAGGTGACAAGAAACCATAGCAGAGGAGAGAACAAAACAGTCACCAGTGGAGTATGTCACTTATCCCTTCATATGATTTTATTCTCTGTGGGAATGTAACCATTGGGGTGAGTTCTACTCAAAACTTTTGGCTAATTTCCCCTGACACATAATAAGAAAATTCAGAAGATATAGAATCATGTAGTTATTACCAGTTCTCTCATTTGGTCCCTAGGATCCAATTAGTCCAGTGGACATGTGGTATAATGATTAGGCTCTGGAGTGAGAGATTCCTGGAAGCACTTGTGGGCTCCCAGGAGCTCTTGAGTTTATCCCCCAACAATATGTGCACCTTCACTACTAGTCCATTCCCAAGTGCAGCCAGTGGTTTCCAGGAATTAATGTTCATGTATCCCATGATTTCCAAGTTTTTGGATTCAGATTAAAAGCAATGTTATAAACTTAACTGAATTTACAAAGAAATACCAAGAGAATTGGATAAATAGAAGCAGAGCTAATGGGTGAAGG